>JADLZN010008490.1:0-34979 GCA_018155175.1 Sinocyclocheilus anophthalmus | reverse complement strand
TAAATGTTCTTTTTTTTTTTTTTTTTTTTTTTTTTTTTTTTTATTTTTTTTATCGTTCCTAAAGAACCTTTAACATGAAGAACCTTTCTGTTTCCCAAAAGGTTATTTGTGGCGAAAGAAGGTTTTTGAGATTATAAAAAGGTAATAAAGAGATTGTTCTTTAAATAACCCAAGAATAAAAATGATTTGATGAAGAAACATTGATTTAACAGTGTTATTAAAGTAATATGTTTTTTTTCAGATTAACTTTTTTTTTACAGACTTACCTGCCCAAAAAAATACGTGATAACAGTATGGTACCAATCAGTGTTATTTTAGCATTATTTATATACTATTACAGTATTCATTTTTTGAATTAGCTTTTATTTTTATGTTCATTTTATATTTCAATTTTAGTCATTTAACATAAGTTTTAGTAATTTGATGTGCTTGTCGTTTTTCTTAGTTTTTTTATATTTATGTTTTTTTCATCCAATAGTTATATTTTATTTTATTTCAGCTTCATTTCAATTAACAATATTTTAATAGTTTTAGTTTGGAATTTTATTATATTATACATTAGAAATGTTGCCTTGGCAATTACCTGAAAAGTTTTTCATCAGAATTTTTTTTTCCATTCAGTTTTTTGCCTCTCAATTACAGAAAACTATTTGTAATAATTTAATAATTTATTTGAATGATATAATGAAAATATTTGTATATATAATTAATTTGAGTTTATAAATCACAACACTGGTGCCAATATATCATTCATGCCAAGTATATGAAAAGGACTGGCGTCACCTTTATTGATAGTTTAATCGAAAGATGACAGGAAATAACTTGGAGTGACAGAACTATAAAATGACTGGAATCAAACTCACATTGCCAACTTGTGCATAAAGTCTAAACTTATGGGGACTTGTGTGTCAACTGCTAGGCCATAGGTCCAACATTAAAGAGTCTTGAGGGACTGACTACTTGGTCAGGAATGTTGGTTTCTGCGTGGAATTTCATAAATGCCAAACACATTGTCATCAAAGATGTCCGTGCTCTACCCGAAAATATATCAGCTCTGGAGGTGTCAGTCGCAACTCTAATGAATCAGAAATAGTTTTACTTTCACTCATGGTGCATACGGTGGGCCGAGAGCATGCTGTGACATGTCACTCTGTACAGCAACACTATGGAGAGTTTCACTTGGCAGGAAAGCAGAAAGCTCTGACTGTTGACAATCCCTCTCCTTCATACTGGCAATAATTGCGGGGGAGCTCTGTAATTGCATATTGCTATTTCGCTCTGGATCTCGATTGCAAAAGTCAAATATGTATATGCTTGCTTATTGGTACCCTGTTTTGGTGTTTTAGACAACAGGATGGTGGGATCGAGACGACTGCTTTGAGACACCTTCACCTAGGCAAACAACTCTCGGAGCTAATTCAGTCTCCAGTTGCCGGTTTGTTCCATCAATTAAGCAAAAAGCGGATGGTGGCATGTTTTGCAGTACACACATGCTGCAGCTATAAACGCTGGGGAAAGATAAACAGTAGGGTCCTTTGGGAGTTCTGCAGTATACCATGTGATCAACACCAAAGTAAAACGCGCACACTAATGCAACGACAGCAGACAGAAGTAATTTACATAGCCAGAGGGTGTACGAATGGAGTCCAAGTAGATGCTGTACGGAGGGGTCTTATTTAGGGTGTTCTTCGCCTCCTCCTTCATTCTTTCTCATGTGGAATTGCTCCGCAACTCTCGAGCCAAGACACGGATACATCCAAGCAAAGCTTCTTTCCCGAGACATTTACATCCAAGTCCCTCCAGCCCATGGAAAACTCTGATCTGCTGCCCACTTGATCTCCTCCAGTCAAAGGGCAGGGTGGATTTCACACATTCCCAGATCCAGGACTGAAAGACAGAGGCGAGACGGGGCTGATCCTTACTCGTTTTTTGTGCTTGATCTTAAGAGCTCAAATGTGATAAATCTGCTAAAAAAAAGGTGACATTTACCAAAGCCATTAGAGCTTCCGAACCAATCCCAATCTCAACGGTGAATAGTGTTACCTGAGAGCGGTGGTGCATTTTTTCCTTCTCTCCAACAGATGCATTACCATTTCAAAGCACACATATTCACACCGCGTCGGCACACTTGACAACCAGAGAAACTATTTAAATGAACTCCTCTTGCCTTACAAACCTAGTATTTTCAAGAATGAATAAATCCGGCAGACAGGTTTAGGAATCGGAAGACATTAGTTCTTTCGAGTAGGTTTGCCTTTATAACACCTGGATGTGTTGCAGAACTAACAGCATGGAAAATTATAGGGCTCTTTTATTTGTTAGTTTATGACAAGAAGCAAGTAAATCTGTACAATTGTCGTCCATCTTAAAGGGGTGGTTCACAGGGTTTTTTCTAGGCTTGATTGGGGTTTTTTTGTTTATGGGGTGCAGTCTAACATGTGTTAATGCTTCGTTTAAAAAAAAAAAACGCATTATTTTTCACATAATTTACCTTTATTCCACACAGCTCGGTCACTTCTTGAGAAACGGGCTTGATCTTTCCGGTTTATGAAGCACCCGCAATAGCAATAGGCAAAGGCTCCGATGGTTGTCGCCCCAGTGTGGTATTTTGTGATTGGCTAAACCACCTCTAGTGTGCGTCTAAAGGTCCCGCCCCTCACCTTAGTGGCATGTGCTCCGGTTGTATTGTAAGCAGCGGCGTCATTTAATATCGATTATCAGTTTGAGCCCGGTTGAGAAGCAGAGGATATTATTGAAGAGGATCAGGCAGACCTGTGCAAGCATGGCTTTTAATGGTAGGCCTATGTTTTTTGTTTGTTGTTGTCTCATACTTTTAGATACACTGTTATAAATGCTACTGCTTATGTTAGCTTTTAATATACAGTTTCATCCTGATTAAAGCTTTAATACAGTACAGGAACTGCATGCACATCCATGTTTAATGCTTCTCATAGCTATGTGAAAATAAGTGTATAATTGGAACAGTTCATTTCTCGGAACGATGAGACGAAAGAGAGAGAGAGAGGAGGAGAGAGAGAGAGAGAGGCGAGAGAGAGAGATGCAGAGCAGGGGGCTCGAGGAACAGTATTAAGAACTGCTGTTATAGAACATTGATTTTGAAACCTGTGAATCCATTAGAATCGTTAGAATCACGATTCATATAAGAACAGATTTTTACATGCACCTCTAGTTTTCTCTTCCTCTTCTCTAAAGCAGCACAGCATGGCCTTGCCCCCTTTGCTGCCTTTTCCAGAGGGTGGGGTTTATCTAGGTTTATGATGTCATGAACCCGGGAAGTAACTTGTTGTAGTCCCTACTAGCCGTTTCTGTAGGCATTAAACTACCAGAATTTTAAAAGACGATATCGCCGTTTGCATTGAACTTTCAGCTTCGTAACTTTGCAGATATTGTTTATGCTCAAACAGCATTTTGAGAGTACTACCCCACTAACAAGCTTAAAGTACAATTTTCTTGTAGTTTGTGTACACTACCGTTCAAAGGTTTGGGGTCAGTAAGATTTATTAAGTTTTTTATTAAACACTCTTAACAGCAAGGATGCATTAATTTGATCAAAAGCTACATTATTGTTACAAAATATTTATATTTCTATCTAACTTTCTATTTATCAAAGAATAGAAATGGGAAAAAATGTTTACAGTTTCCACAAAAATATTAAAGGGTTAGCTCACACAAAAATGAAAATTCTGTCATTAATTACTCACCCTCATGTCATTCCAAACCCGTAAGACCATCGTTCATCTTCAGAACACAAACTCAGATATTTTTGATGAAATCCGTGAGCTTTCTGAACCTCCATAGACAGCAAAACAACTGAAATGTTCCCAGGTCCAGAAAAGTAGCAAGGACATCGTTAAAAATCATCATGTGACATCAGTGGTTCAACCTTAATTTTTTTAAGCTACGAGAATACTTTTTGTGCGCCAAGAAAACAAAAAATAAGACTTTTTCAACAATTTCTTCTCTTCCGTGTCAGCCTTTGACACGAAGGTTGAAGATGAACAAAGGTCTTACAGGTTTGGAACGACTTGAGGGTGAGTAATTGATGACAGAATTTCCATTTTTGGTTGAACTATCCCTTTAAGCAGCACAACTGCTGTTGTTTTCATTATTGATAAGAAATGTTTAATGTCTAATCAGCATATTAGAATGATTTCTAAAAGATCATGTGATACTGAAGACTGGAGTAATGATTCTGAAAATTCAGATTTGCCATCACAAAAAATAAATAACATTTTAAAATGTATGGAAATATAAAACATGCATTTTAAATGGAACATTTCAAAATATTACTGTTTTATCTGTTTTTGTTTTTCAATCTCACCACAAACAGGTAGCGAATTGCAAATATCTTTTTAGACACTTATAGATGAGGCTTTTATGTGAACACAACATGGTGACAAAATGCTTTTGTTAGTGATTCTGACTTTAAATATTATCTGAATTCTAAATTGGGCCAGGTACAAAGCCTGAGCGCATTCTACCTGATTGGTTATCCACATTTTAGTAAGGTGTAAGTGGTAATCTAAAAGGGGATATACAGAAGCTGACTGGGAATACATGAAAAACATTACTATAAGAAGATACACACATATATCTATTTAAAATAATTATAAAAATATATAAATATTTTATATAGATTATATATATATACACATTTTTCTCTAGTATGTCTAGTATCTCCAGCATGAGACTGCCTGCTTCCAATGCATTGCCATTTATGTCAGCATACTTGAGTAGAACATTCTAGCCAAGCCAAAACAAGAGACGCTACTGTTTAAAAAAAGGGACGCCTGTAAACCTTCATCCTTCTCTGCTTGCACAAGTCCAGGTAACTGTTTAGAAACCATACACTGTTTTATTTGGCACTTGGTTCCTTGATACTGTCATGAAGGCATTCTGTCTATGGAACGTAAACAACATCAGAGACAAATTTGCATAATGTATCTATTTAGCCTACAGCTGAAGTATCAAGTATCCACCCCCCAAATAGAGACAAACCATTTCTCACACACAAACAAAAACGCTTCCAAAAAGCAGAGCCCCAATTGAAGGGGAGGCAGTATGCTCTTTTCACCCGCAGAGATAAACACCCGGCTCAGGTCCTCTGCGCTTGAGGAGGGAGCATTGGACCATTGACAGCCGCATTGTGTAGAAGAAAGAGAAAATACCTAGCTGTAATTAAATTTAGGCCCTGCACAGGAAATGCTGAGGGAGGTTGTCCGGACAACGCAACATGTGGGGTGTGAGGGTGGCCCTGGTGTAGCCCTGCCAACTAATCACACCGCGACAACAAGTGCATGCGTGTGTAACCGCATGGATTTACTCCGTTGGTTAACCAGCCATGGTTTCTGAGACACAAAGAACACTGTGAATGTGATTTCAGTGTCAAAATCAATGAAATTGGTTCACTGGACCCTGGTTGGTTGCCGATAAGCTTTACTATGACTGGTTTAATTTATCACCTGAAACCCTGAACTTAATAAATAGTTCAGATACCCAAATATAATGACCTAAACTTTATTTTCAGCTTGTCAGACTAATGAAAACCTTAAAAAAAATGTTTTATGTGTTGGCCAAAATTGTCATGATCCTACACACAAAACATCAATTTATTCTTCAAAACATCCACACAGATTAAAGTCCAATAGAAACTATACTCATACCAATACTATAAACATGCCAAAATAGGGCATTCATTTTGTGATTTGTTACAATGGCATTTTAGCCTATCTGTCATAAAAGTCAACAACATCAAAAACTCAATTCATCAAAATGATCAAAATGCTCATCTTTACTCTAGAGTGATATCAAGCATGTTTAGTCTCAGCCTACTATAAAGTCTCCATAACCACCTACTCCTCTAGCATTCCTAACCCAATCAGTGTAAATGCTGTATCTCATAAACACACTAAAGGACTCAAAAATAGGGGTGTCAAATGGTATTGTCTCTCATTAGCATGAGGCAGGACTATGATTAATTCAGCACCTGTCAGAGGCTCAATGAGCTACTGCTACTGAAAGATGATGCATTATTTACAAAGGCCAGTAATGAAACAAAGTGGTTAGAGATCTAAGCTATGCTGCACTTTCATCCAAAAACCTGATATTTTATATTAAATACAAGTGCATTAGAACAATTCCGTTCTAATGCACTGCACAGCCACACTGTAAGAAAAAAATCTGTGGAAAAACAAAAAAGATACTTGTAATTTTCTGCAAGGACATTTTCATTAGGACATTAAAGGCACAATATGTAAGATTTTTTTATTAAAATATCCAAAAAACCACTAGAACAGTTTTATATATTTTGCTGACTGGGTGACTTACATTATCCCAAATGTTTCGAAGAATGTTTCAATCCAGAGAAATAAGTGATTTTAACTAGTGACACAGACCGTGTCCATAGCGTCATTGTGTCGCCTGCCAATGACGTCCTACACCCTTGAATTCCCCTCGACACAGATTAGCATTATAACAGAATGTTCAAATGTCAATGTATCATGTGTAGTATGATAAAACAGCGCTGCTTACTTCCGCTGCTTTCCGGAAGGAACGGAAGCGGTCGACTGTGGCATAATAAAGCCCCCGCTGCTTCGAGACGGTGTCACACTCGTCCAGCGGCCTCGTTTCGCTTCGCCGGCTTTCAGCCTCACCCTGCTTCATAATACGACGTTAATAAATCATTTTTCTACAAAAAATTGTTTGAAATTACATATTGTGCTTTAAGCCTTACAGATATTTTTCTTTAACCTTAAACACAACTACAGGGAAAACAGGTAAAATAAAGTACAAACCGCGATAATACGGAAAATTCCTTCATATTAATAGATTTTGCCCTATTTTTACAGGCTTTTCTTAAAGTGCAGGGCTTTGGTGGTAATTCTGGCACAGGTTTTGGGGAATGAGAAGAACGGTGTACTCTGGCGGGGTCTGCAACCTGTGAGATTGCATCTTAATAACAGAAATGCTCCATCTTTTGAAACTTTCCAGACACCTGCGCAAAGATGCACCCACCATCTTAACAATAATCCCAGGGCCACAAAATTAAATTAATTCACCTCTTTCACCACGCAAAGCAACAATCCTCACCAGCAGAGCCGGGATAAGCCAGACGGCCACTGCACACACGTTTAATTCCACTTTCTTTATTAAGGAAACGCACACACAAATGCAATCATGTGTCCTACAGCACTAAAAAGTTCAAAAAGTAACAGAGAAAACTATTTTCCATTTAGCATAAAATGCATCACAAAACCGCAAGAACACAGTCTGGCAGCTTTTTTTAATGCATTACTCGCCTAGTGAGTCTTACATTTCTACCTCATGCCAACTGGAAAACAAAAAGCTGTGATATTTGTTAGTTAACTTTGTTCTGGGATCTGAACTTCACTGAAACTTTTTATGATGAATAGCACAGGTGCCAACAGGACTTGAAACCGCCTGAAGTGTTAGAAGGCTTGAGTAATATACGATCCGTCTGAAAAACTAAATAATAAATGCGGAGACCTGATCTTACTGGTTACTCTCAGTTTCTTCACAGGTGTCTTGAAAACAATGTGAGTACATTAATATTAATAGTCCAATGAATCACAATTAGCCTTTTTATGATCGTACAGGCTTGTGTAAACTTGTGTTTCTGTGACATCTGGGCCATTTTACAGACACAACAGGCACTGTTGTTGTAAACCACTGCTGACAGCGATAGCCCATGGAGTCAGGACCCAAAAGGAAGTTTTTATATCTGTCGGTGGCAGGTGAACTGGGAATCTTATGTCACTTCACATGCAGTATCATTCAGTTTCTCTGAAACAGTGACTGTCAAAACACTGAGATCCTTGTGAGATTTTGTTTAAAATGAATATTGGGAGGAACAAAATGTACAGGAGGTCTCTATAAATGCTTCACCAACCTGACCAGTGTTATTTTAGTATCACATACTATTAACATTTTTTTTTTAAAGGAATAGTCCACCGAAAAAGGACAATTCTGTCAACATTTCCTCACCTTCATGCCATTCCAAACTGATTGCTCTTCTGTGGAACGTTTTCGTTCACAATGACTTCTATAGCATCGTTGATTCCGTATTATGGAAAGTAATGGACGTTACTAAAATTCTTCAAATATCTCCTTTACGTTCCCACAAGAAGAGAAACTTCTACAGGTTTTGGAATGACATGAGGGTGAGTAAATGTTGAGATAATTTTCACTTATGGGTGGACTATCCCTTCAATATTTTGAATTAGTTTTTCTTTTTATATTTTCCACTTTCATATTAATTTTGTTGCACCTTTTTATTAGTCTTAGTATTTTATATATATATCAGTTAATGTTTATCTTAATTTAAGTAACAAACATTTTTTTTTATGGTTTTAAATTTTAAAAAGGCATACCTGAAAATTTGCACATTGCAAATTAAATCATTTAACAACAACAACAACAACCATCTATAATGCAACGTTCCTGGCAAAACAATTAGTCGGCGAGACAATTTTTACTTGCACTGGAGCTTGGCAAATTGTTATTTAGGACCTTGTCGGGAGCTAAAGAGTTTTGGTACCATCTCCATTTCACTTTAATGAAATCCTTAATGAATCCTTAAAAATCCTCAAAAAAATCAGGAATATCATGTTAGTGACACCACATCCATCAGACAAGAGCCCCATCTAAGCCTACTCAAAATATTCAAGACCTGAATCTACATGAAAACTAGAGCATTTGCAAGAGATCCCCTGATTGCTCAACAGAGTTTGGTTAAGGTCAGTGTGCGGTAAGAAGAAAAGAAAAAAAAGGTAAGAAGAAAAAAGAAAAAAAAGGATCAGACTCAGCCCCGGGGTCCTGTCTATTCAGCCTGAAGTCCTGCCTGAAAAAGAAAATGATGAACTTGTTTTTACCTGCCCCGTAAGTATTTATTGTGCTTAAGGGACAAGAAACTCTCCTTATATCTATGCTGTCATTAGGAAATCATTAGGAATCCTTCACATTCAGAAAAGGAAACATCCACGTATTTCATGACTTCTCTGGCATTCAAAGCAGACTTTTAAAGAGTTCACCCAAAGATGAAAATGTATTATTTATTCACCCACATGTTTCTAAAATGATATGACTTCCTTACTGTTGTGGATCATAAAATAAGATATTATTAGAAATATTTCAGCATTTGTTTTGTCCATACAACAAAATTCAATGTTGGTAACTAATACTGTCTGGTTATCAGCATTGTTCAGAGAAAGAAAGTCATATAGGTTAGGAACAACATGAGCAAATGAAATGATATTTTTTGGTGAACTGCCATCATATTTCTTTCAGAGACAAAAAAACGTATTTTCCCAAAGCATACATTTACTTTAAAAGAAAAGTCATACAGCAGACTATTAAACACTTCAAAAGCTCAGCATGCAAACAGTATGCTTGCTGTATCTGCAAAGAATATTTCAAACTCCTAACTCTCATAGCCTTTTAGTGACCCATTTTTTCTGAGTCGTCCCAGCAATGCTTATCTCTAAACTTCTTTTACAGAAATACCAATCATTTTCCAAGATACACAAACTAACTTTCTCAATATATATTCACAATGAGTGAGGGAATGCTAAAAAATTGTAGATGAAACCAGAGTGCACAGCTTCAAGTGAGGCGCTTGAACCCCTCTGGTGTGACAAATGAACTGTGGCTTGACAATTACGACAGGATTTCTCTAAAGTTCACTGACAGATGCTGTCATATCTCGGACAAAAGCAAAATGCCAAATGTAATCCTAAATATGCAAAAATGGACCATAAATCCTGTGCCGTTTAGCAGAAAAAGCTCTATATTTGTCTACCACAGATGCCTTTTTATAAGGGATATGAACATAAATAAACAAATGAACTGAGTCGGTTAATTAATAATATTCTTTAACCATTAACTTTTACTATCCAAGCCATTGTACAATTTTGCAAAATGTGATGCATCAGTCCTTTGTGATCAAGAGTAAGCCCGTCTCATCTTTTAAGTAGCCAGAGACCAGATTTGCGAGGATAAGGCCTGCACTGGGAACTTTGTCTTAGTGGTGTAAAAAACACAGCTCACTAGGTATGATCTAAATTATTCACTAACCAGCACAGAGAGAAAGGGTTTTCCTTATATTTGCCAAGCAGCATGAAATAGATCAAACTTTCTACCACTCATCATTTGACTGTGGCTGTCCTTTACATCTTCATATCTTCTTGTACGTGAATGTAATCACAGCCTACATTTCTCTGAATATGAAAGATGCTCCTATATGCGTTTCAAAGACATCAAAGTATCAAATTCCTAATAAAATCAAACTCTGTGCCTAATGTTTTACAAGCAAACCAAATTCTGTAGTGTAAAAATCACAGTTTGCAATGCAGTAAAGCCGGCTGAACCAACAACTCTGCATGCACAATGCAGGGTGCATGTGATTCCAGCCAAGGGCCTGGAAACCACCGCTTTCTTCCCCCTTTAATAATGCACTGTAATTCAACTTCCACCGTGCATGCATTATTGACCACTGATAATGAGAAATGCATGACAGGGGTAGAGACATTCACCTTATTCCAAACAAGCCCTTATAGACTAGCTCAACCCCTATCCTGCACACAACACTTCCGTTACGCCCAACTAGGCTGAATCATTTCAGCAAATCGGTTCTTTCGGGCAATTCGTTCAAATGAGCCGATTCACCAATTCGTTTGAGTCACCACTCAAAACAAGTGTTTACAAAAGCGACCGTGCGCTGTTTATCCGGTCTTTTTTGTATAGTGAAATACATATTTATTCACAAAATGCAGCTGTTTATTCCTTTTTTGTCAAGTAAGTTGTGAAGATAATGCGTCAAATGTCGTGGCTTACAGCAGAGTGATACAAACGTTTTCCAATCGTTTCAGGTGAATCATTCAAAAGAGCCGTTTCAGATGAACAATTCGACGGTGCCTGTGACTGCAAGGCACAACAATTTCACATCGTTTCTACACATTTTTATAAAGTTTAACTTCCGTGAGCATATATACTCGTCTTATTTAAAGACAGTTAATAATCATGTGACAACACCAATGCAAACAAGCATCTCCGCCTGCGTTTCTCTCCATCTTGCCCAGTCATTGTTGTTATTGGAGGAAAATGAGGATCGTGCAAACACATTTCCGCGAATTTAAACGATACGACAACTTAGTTTGTACGCTGTAGTGTCGTATAAAAAGCTTAGACTGCACGCAAAACTAGAATGTCATTGTTATTGTAATATGACAGGTGGGGGTCTTTACATTTAATGATAGAAAGACATGGTCAGTGACACTCAAATGAATTCGAAGCACCCACTGTGAATGCTCTTAAAAAGCATGTAAAATGATTATATCATTTAACATGAAAAGTTTCTTCTGTGCACAGCCCGTGTGATAAAGGGGCTTTCTCAAGCTCCTGTCAAAGAGGACAAACTCGCCCTGTCAGTTCCTGCTTTCCTTGACCTGTTTCCTCATTCGTACGCGCACTAAATATGATTTATTCAAGCCAAGCGCGCATAATTATCGATATTTCATGCTAAAGGAACAGGTACAGGTTTAAATCGAGGCGTTTCTCGGGTGAAATAAGAATAACTTCCGCAGTGCTGCTGGATTCATGCAGCTCTTCTGAAGCTGCTCCGTTTCATTACCGGTAGGATTAAAGCCACACATGCAGATCTTAAACATCTAAAACACTGCGATCAACGCATCGAAATCATACTGACCTAGAGCCACCTCACAGGCTTTGCGCAGCTGCGAGTGATGAGCCTTTTTCACCTCCTTGTCGGCCAAGATCTTTTCCAAAGCTCTGGTTAAAAACATGTTTTTCGTCTTATTGCCTTCATACATGATGCGCTGCGACGGGGCGAGGAGAACCTGTCCCAATGGAGGCTAAATCCGCGATTTTGAGATATTCCTGAATGATCGAGTTTGTCTCCGGCGGATGATGCCCTCAACAGAGAAACATAAATAAAGCCAGAAGGTGGGGTAAATCCCTCAGTTTTCCATCAGCGACCTGCTGCCTGCGCCATGTTGGAAGGAAATGACGCCACGCACGTAAAAACGGCCGCAGTGAGGTAGAGTGAGAAGTGAGAGAGTATAAATAAAGAATAATAAATAGAGCGAGGTTGTACATAAATATATATAATAATAAATGAACAAAAAAAAAACGGACGAGAGAGATATTTCTGCTCTGTGCATTAAGAACAGCGGTGGTCAGATATATCAGTATAACTCACTTGGATCAGTGGGATTATACACTGTAAAAAATGGCCGTGAATTTAACGGTAAAAGACTGTACAATGTTAAATGGTTAACGGTAAGTTCCCCCTACTATATACGGTGAAAAACTGTATTGGACCTTACATGTATTGGACATTAATTTTACGGTAGTATACCGTTTTTGTAAGTGAAAAATACCGTATAATTTACAGTGACTAACCGTAAATTGACATTCCCAGAATTCACTGTTACATTTCAAATTTTATGTTTTAGGAGTGAATCAATATGTTTTTCTATCAGTTTTGTATATTAGGGTTGAGTGTTACAAATTGTTAAATTAATGTTTATTGCATTAATTCAGTTTCATGAGTGTTACCATGATGATGTTTGGTGTTTGTGTGAATGACACTGTGCACCTTCTTATGTATGTTATTATTTAATAGCTGCTTGTGATGGGCTTTGGTTCGTCGTGTGACTTTCTCATCACCTCCTGCTTTTGATGGTTATCAGTGTATTACTAAAGGTACTAAACAGATTTCAGTATTTCAATAGGTTGTTATATTAACATTATTTCAGTTAATGAAATTACGGTATTAGTGTAAATTTAAGTTAAAAACAGTAAAACCTAACGTTGAACTACCTTTCATTTATGGAAAACAAATTCCATCCACCACAGCGGACGGTTTTTTACCGTAAATTGTCGGAATTTTTTACAGTGTAGACTGATAGTTATAGATATTGGGCTAATGTTGTCCATATGTTATATAGCCAAATTGTTAGCAATTATGTCTGTATGTCATTTTATGGTAGAAGAAACTTAATCTCTGTTTACATTCGAGACGCCTACTCATAATCAAATAATAATAATAAAATAATAATAATAATCAGACAAATGCCTCATAAAAAATTGTTTTAAGACAGCTTAAAAGTGGTATTAATAAGGATGGATTTTCTGTAATTTCATGTGGCCTAGATGAGTGTGTGGTGGTGTGATGTGACGTGCTTCAGATAGCGACTATTGAAGTCTTTAAGACCTAAAATAGAATTTGCATTTACTAAAATGACTCACTAAATGGCTGAAAACAGTTTTTTCATATTTTATACAATTTAATTGACTATTCCCTGGTTTTTATTGCTGTTTGCTGCAGTCCTTTGAGTATCTGATTTTCAACTTTCTATAAGTATATAATATATATATATGAAAAAATAGGACCTACTCTATCCAACAACAAAATTATTTTTGAAACTGAAGCCATTTCAATGAAATATCTTTATATTAAGACTTATTATTTTGATTTTCCGCGGAGCAGATCTTAATTTAATGCGCAGTCGACACTTTTTTATTAATTTACACTTTGTTAGCAACAGACGTTGATAGATTTAATTTGTTTGTGCAGGGTCACTTTTGCCCCAAGACCCCGTGGCCACCTTACACTCCGTCTATGTCTGCAGGCACCACTTGGACATCCAGCCATTGAGTGACAACAGTCTGCTATATATTGTGTCACCACAGTAAGCAGGGAGGGGACCAGAGCATATTACAGTGTCTGACATCATACTTGCAAGTTCACACCTCTTTAATGTTATTTTCAGTGATCTCCGACTGGTGAAGTCGAACATCATTAGCGCCGGCGTGAATAACAATTTTACTGAATTTACTTTTAGCATTAGCCAGCACTTTTAAAAAAACCAGGGGGTAATCCAAAAGTTCACACAGCACAGTGCTAATAATGATAAAACTATACACAAAACACACAAAATATCCTCAAATTATATATATAAACACCAAAATGCAGAAAGTGTCCCAGTTTTAATAACTTTGTCACAAGGTAGACCGTTTTAAAACAGATCCTAACATCCTTTTGAAATTGTTAGATGACTTATGTCCCATCTACTGCATTTTATCCTATTTTACATATAGTTGTCTTTTGAAAGTTGATTATTTCTTGATGTGGTTTGTAGGCTGGTCTTTTTGACAGTTGAAGCTAGCCAAGATTAAACCATTTTAAATGCATAACTGAACACTACAGCCTTTGTGCTTTTTGCAAAGGGCAGCCACAGGCCAAAACCAGCGGTTGAGGAGAAAAAAAAAAACCAACAAAAATCTATATTTAACATTAGTCTATTTGGATAACATGACCTGGGATTTGGCAGCATAAAATCTGGTGCCAAGTATGGCCTGAACATAAGAAACAAAGCAACTTTCATCCTGCAATCACCAAAAATGTCACTGTGGAGGAACTCTCAACTTTATTTGGAGGATAGAACCAAAGCCTCTTGAAATTTCAGAAAGAACCACATTTGAATAGTGCAAAACCATTGTCAACGTGAAGGTTTTCTGAAAACTAGCCTAATATTTTTGAGCCCTAGAATTTGCTTAACCCCAAAAGTTTGGTAAAGTCCAGGTGGTGAACGTTGACACTGCACAAAGACATTCAATACGCAAACCTAACTACTTTGAAAACAGAACTGTGCCCATCCTTACACAGGCAGTTTTTAAATGGGGAGAGGTTCATGAATAAGGCTCAAAGAAACCATTTGCTATCAATAAAGGAACTACTGTACAGTTTTAGAAAAATCCAGCTGCAAAGCGTCAAAGTTTTAAAACCGACACCAATGCCATAATTTCACCACCCTGGTGGAATAGTTCTAAACTTAGCTGGAACACAGGAAGGTAGAAGCTGCATAACCATTGTCTGTTAGGATAGATGCAAATGCAGATTAAAAGTCAAACGATATTATCATAAAAATAACAGGTTTTATTGACTTGAAACAAGATGTGAAAACACCACATTTAGAGATGAACAAGTCTACTGAAAGACTTCAGTGCATAAGCACATCTTGGTTGAAGCAGGCAGGTAATGACACGTTGAGGGATGGACTCCTTGGCAAGCAGGGGGCTGGACTCCGCAACTGGGTGAGGGCTGGACTCACCAGGCAGAGGATTGGACTCTGCAGCTAGGAGAGTGTTGGACTCCTTGGCAAGCTGGGGGCTGGACTCCTCACCATGCAGGGAGCTAGATTCTCCACCTGGGATAGGATTGGACTCCTTGGTAGGCTGGGGGCTGGACTCTGCAACTGGTTGAGGGCTGGATTCCTTGGCAGGCTGGGGGCTGGACTCCTCAGCAGGCAGAGAGCTAGGTTCCCCAGCTGGGACAGCATTGGATTCCTCAGCAGGCAGAGAGCTAGGTTCCCCAGCTGGGATTGCACTGGACTCCTTGGTAGGCTGGGGGCTGGACTCCTCAGCAGCCAGAGAGCTGAATTCCCCAGCAGGGATTGCACTGGCCTCCTTGGTAGACTGGGGGCTGGACTCCTCAGCAGGCAGAGAGCTAGGTTCCCCAGCTGGGATTGCACTGGACTCCTTGGTAGGCTGGGGGCTGGACTCTGCAACTGGGTGAGGGCTGGACTCCTTGGCAGGCTGGGGGCTGGACTCCTCAGCATGCAGGGAGCTAGATTCTCCACCAGGGATAGGATTGGACTCCTTGGCAAGCTGGGGGCTGGACTCCTCAGCAGCCAGAGAGCTGAATTCCCCAGCAGGGATTGCACTGGCCTCCTTGGTAGACTGGGGGCTGGACTCCGCAACTGGGTGAGGGCTGGGCTCCTCAGCATGCAGGGAGATAGATCCCCCAGTTGGGATAACACTGGATTCCTTGTTAGGCTGGGGGCTGGACTCTGCAACTGGTTGAGGGCTGGATTCCTTGCCAGGCTGGGGGCTGGACTCCTCAGCATGCAGAGAGCTAGGTTCCCCAGCTGGGATTGCACTGGACTCCTTGGTAGGCTGGGGGCTGGACTCCTCAGCAGACAGAGAGCTAGATTCCCCAGCTGGTAGAGTGCTGGACACCTTGGCAAGCTGGGGGCTGGACTCCTCAGCAGGCAGAGAGCTAGATTCCCCAGCTGGGATTGCACTGGCCTCCTTGGTAGGCTGGGGGCTGGACTCTGCAACTGGGTGAGGGCTGGACTCAGCAGTCAGAGGATTGGACTCGGCAGCTTGGAGAGTGTTGGATTCCTTGGCAGGCTGGGGGCTGGACTCCTCAGCATGCAGGGAGCTAGATTCTCCACCTGGGATAGGATTGGACTCCTTGGTAGGCTGGGGGCTGGACTCCTCAGCAGGAAGTGTGCTAGGTTCCTTGGCAAGCTGGGGGCTGGACTCCTCAGCAGGCAGAGAGCTAGGTTCCCCAGCTGGGACAGCATTTGACTCCATGGTAGGCCGGGGGATGGACTCTGCAGCTGGGATTGCACTGGCCTCCTTGGCAGGCTGGGCGCTGGACTCCTCAGCAGACAGAGAGCTAGATTCCCCAGCTGGTAGAGTGCTGGACACCTTGGCAAGCTGGGGGCTGGACTCCGCAGCAGGCAGAGAGCTAGGTTCCCCAGCTGGGACAGCATTTGACTCCATGGTAGGCCTGGGGATGGACTCTGCAGCTGGGAGAGTGTTGGACTCCTTGGCAGGCTGGGGGCTGGACTCCTCAGCATGCAGGGAGCTAGATCCCCCAGTTGGGATAACACTGGATTCCTTGGTAGGCTGGGGGCTGGACTCCGCAGCAGGCAGAGAGCTAGGTTTCCCAGCTGGGACAGCATTTGACTCCATGGTAGGCCTGGGGATGGACTCTGCAGCTTGGAGAGTGTTGGATTCCTTGGCAGGCTGGGGGCTGGACTCCTCAGCATGCAGGGAGCTAGGTTCCCCAGCTGGGATAGCACTGGACTCCTTGGTAGGCTGGGGGCTGGACTCCTCAGCAGACAGAGAGCTGGATTCCCCAGCAGGGATTGCACTGGCCTCCTTGGTAGACTGGGGGCTGGACTCCGCAACTGGGTGAGGGCTGGGCTCCTCAGCATGCAGGGAGCTAGATCCCCCAGTTGGGATAACATTGGATTCCTCAGCAGGCAGAGAGCTAGGTTCCCCAGCTGGGACAGCATTTGACTCCATGGTAGGCCGGGGGATGGACTCTGCAGCTGGGAGTGTGTTGGACTCCTTGGCAGGCTGGGGGCTGGACTCCTCAGCATGCAGGGAGCTAGATCCCCCAGTTGGGATAACACTGGATTCCTTGGTAGGCTGGGGGCTGGACTCTACAGCTGGGAGAGTGTTGGACTCCTTGGCAAGCTGGGGGCTGGACTCCGCAACTGGGTGAGGGCTGGGCTCCTTGTTAGGCTGGGGTCTGAACTCCTCAGCAGGTAGAGTGCTGGGTTCCTTGGCAAGCTGGGGGCTGGACTCCTCAGCAGGCAGAGAGCTGGACTCCCCAGCAGGGATTGCACTGGCCTCCTTGGTAGACTGGGGTCTGGACTCTGCAACTGGGTGAGGGCTGGGCTCCTCAGCAGGCAGAGAGCTAGATTCCCGAGCTGGGACAGCATTTGACTCCATGGTAGGCCTGGGGATGGACTCTGCAGCTGGGAGAGTGTTGGACTCCTTGGCAGGCTGGGGGCTGGACTCCTCAGCATGCAGGGAGCTAGATCCCCCAGTTGGGATAACACTGGATTCCTTGGTAGGCTGGGGGCTGGACTCTACAGCTGGGAGAGTGTTGGACTCCTTGGCAAGCTGGGGGCTGGACTCCGCAACTGGGTGAGGGCTGGGCTCCTTGTTAGGCTGGGGTCTGAACTCCTCAGCAGGTAGAGTGCTGGGTTCCTTGGCAAGCTGGGGGCTGGACTCCTCAGCAGGCAGAGAGCTGGATTCCCCAGCAGGGATTGCACTGGCCTCCTTGGTAGACTGGGGTCTGGACTCTGCAACTGGGTGAGGGCTGGGCTCCTCACCAGGCAGAGAGCTAGATTCCCGAGCTGGGATAGTGCTAGACTCCGCAATTAGGTTAGAGCTGGACTCTGCAGCTGGGAGAGTGTTGGACTCCTTGACAGGCTGTGAACTGGTCTCCTCAGCAGGCAGAGGGCTAGACTCAGTCAGCTTCCCATCAAGCTCAGCGGGTAAAGTGCCTGACTCCTTGACAGGGAGAGGGCTGGACTCTGCAAACAAAATTCACATCAATACCTACAGAAAACATGTCAGCTAAGATGAAACTAGCTTTCCTCATGGTAAAGTATCAGAAAATATTACCCTTTTGGATATCTAGCCCAGATACATTCTTCAAAGACAGCAGAACAGCCAAGTTGCACTTTGCTACCACTGGCGGGTTTGGATTTTGGCTTGCATAAGGACAAGACAAGGGGCCATCTGGAAAACAAGAGGCAAGAACTGGAGTACAACGATACATGTCTCAACTTCCAAAGAAATACATTTTGGAACTTACAAAAAAACAAAAGAAACGTTTTAACTAAGACATGATAAACTTAAACGTATGCTTCATTGAAGTGTTAAATGTGGAACTACACCAGGGGTGGACCTGTATAGTTTTTGACTTTGCCCTCCCACTACACATGGCACAGAGATCAGAACAGTATTCATAATTTGAATAACTAAAACTACTGTAAGACTTGTTTGCACTCAGTCCCCGATTACATGCATTAAAAAAAAGAAAAAAAAGTGTAACACTTTAAGTGCCCCATTTAAAATCCTCAGATGGGACCTGGGTTTAACATTTGAGGCACAAACATTTAAATGCTAAATTTACATCTGAACTGCATTTCGGGTGAATCACACACACTGCTGTATTGTTATATTGTGACCATATTGTTTTACTAATAACACAGAAAGTCAGTATGCCCCATTAAATCAACAACATCATGTGATAAAAACAACAAAAAACAGAATGCCATCATGACCACACAAATTTAAAAACCTTTCTTCTCCAAGCGCACTTGCTCACTACCAGCCTGGTATAAAGAATAGCCAATTGGAGAAGCAAATCCTGAAGACAAAATATAAGGTTAAAGAAAGACACATAAAAAATAACATATTTAAAACACTACGTCAATGTGGGAACAACTTCACCATTGAGCACCAATTGGTGACACAAAAACAGCAAAAACATCAGATTTGAAACAGCCATCTTGAGTAAAGTTTGCACAATCTAACACTGCTTTCTAAAACAAGTGTTGAGTCAGGGGTTTTAAAGTAACACAGATTTTCATCACCTGGGTTCCTCGTTAAAGTGAAATTAGTAAGAGAGGACCCACTCGTTAACATTCTCCTGCAGACATTGGTTGGTTGAGAAATTACTATTGTGATTTTCAAAATCTTCATAGATTTTATTTTATTTGATTTTTAGAAGATAATATTACTTGAACTTACTAAATGAATCCAACATGGTCTATACGGTTTCTCCTACAGTATGAAGGGTGGTGGAAATGTAGGAGCATTTATCTGCCACAATAACAATGAAGATGAATTAAAGCAACAACATCTGAATAGATAAATACATAAAGTGCCAATAGAGTCAAACAGTGAATGATCACAACCTTAAACTATATACACATTTAGCTCAGTACTGGGTGAGATAAACTACTTTTAAAACAACTGTCAAACTGTTAAAAAAGTAGTCAAGTTAGTAATGTCTCTGCTTAGTTACTCCAGAGCACTGTTTTTTTTTTGGGACACTATAAGGGGGGTGTCCAGAAAGCATGGGGATGTTTCATAAAAGACTATTTAAATTCACGCAATCTCACTAATTCGATCCAGGTTCAATGAGTCAGGATAATTTGATGTGCTCGCAAGCGCTTATTCTTAAGCAGCCCTTAAGGCCGCTCATGGATCAAATCGATCCACTATGGCAAACAGCGAATATTTGTGCAGTTTAATGCATTTGAGACGTTGTGTTTTCCTCAGTGCATAACGGACACGTCACATGTATATTTTTCACATGTAAATGTTAGAAAGTCATGCAAATATATTTATTTTGCTGTCAGGAGTGGGCGAGGCATACGCGAGTGAACGAGCGCTGCTGCGCGTATGCATGCTAAATATAATAGCGCAATAATTCTGAGTAAAATATACCTTTTGCTAAAATGTTTGTTGTTGGACATTAAATGTGTCTTATAGAATTTTAAACCTACATAAGTGTATTTTTATGATAGCAGTAATGTATTTGAATGTATTAATGACTAGCTACTACCTAATTACTAGCTCAAATTAGTTAAATATGTATTCTTATCAGTTCAAATGTTGTCTGATTTCTATTATTTATTTTCATTTTTAATTCATTGATTTTAACTTTTAATTTAGTGTTTTTAATGCTTTAAAGAGCAATTTTGGATTGTGAATGTGGCCGGGCGGTGCAGTTTTGAGACACCAACCTGAGTTTTTACTGGTAAGAAAATACGACTATGCTACCCTAGGAATTAAACCCAGGGAAAAATACTCAAACCACTCAAAAAGTAATGAAGCACACAGGTTCGGTTCCCTCATAGAATTAGGCAAGAGACATGAGTAAATTATCAAAAAATACAACTGTTTATTAATACAGAAATAGGTTAGAATACTGGACACTAAAATCAACAAAGAACACTAGAAACCCCACTTCAAACAAGAAAAACTAATTACAAACAGAAAAGTAATAATACAAACCAACTTTTATATACACAATTTGGTGTATCTGTAAAACAAAACAAACTAAAATAATACCGGCAGGGCTGAGGTTCCCAGCGGCAGGGATCAAGGTAGAGTTTGATTTTACAAGGGCACTTCCACACACACACCCACACCTGTGCACTCTGATCACACTATCAGACACTCGAAGTGTAGCACCGCAGACGATAAAAAGAAGAACCACCACCACGAGGAAGAAGATCAATCCACTGCCAATGCAATAAATCAAAAATAAATAAACTATAAAAAAATTGACTTATGACAATGCAATA
The DNA here is from genome assembly GCA_018155175.1 of Sinocyclocheilus anophthalmus. Lineage (NCBI taxonomy): Eukaryota > Metazoa > Chordata > Actinopteri > Cypriniformes > Cyprinidae > Sinocyclocheilus > Sinocyclocheilus anophthalmus. Next base: position 14,007 of record JADLZN010008490.1, on the reverse strand, counting down.
TGGACATCACTTAATGAAGCAACTCTTCACAAAAGGGGCATCCATACCAGACAGAAGTAAAGACAGAAAACAATGAAACCTTAGAAAGATCGAATAGTTATCACCTGAGATGATTACAAAACACTTGAACTCAGTAAATGGTCACATACAAGTACAGTTGCACTAATCGATGGCTGATTATGTGCAACAAAAACTACAACCACAAAACTTTAATACATTTTACAGGAATAAAGAAAAGAAAAATCAAATCAATTCAACCAAACAAACTATACTTCCACAAAAGAAAAGAAAACAAAATGTTTTTATCTCGTATGTAAACGAAAAGAGATGGTCATAACAAACCAAAAAATGTGAAGCAGGGCACTAAAATGGCACGATAAGAAACAGATAAGCAGTCCCCTTCAATTAATTTGACAGCGTCTGTATAAACAGCAGCTCTTTAACAGCGGGAAGACAGCAGCAAACAATCACGGCATAGAGCGAGAGGGAGAATCCTATCATGAACCCAAAAGGAGATATATTACTAGTCATTATATTGTCCCCACTCCCAATTATAATTGCGTTTAAAACACTTACCATCAGGATAATATCAGATCAGATAGAACGCTTTACCGGCACGGGTTTGTCACAGTCATACCCACCGATTGTCATGAATTCTTCTGATTGTCTTTCTGTGTCTGTGCGCTTGGTCTCCGAGCACATGGGTTTTGTTTTGACAGCTCACCATGTGCTCCGCTGTCTGTGTGGTGTTTTTCCCCTCCCACTCTTATCCTTAATTCTCTTGTGTTTTCTGTCACACCTGTTGCCATTCATTCCTCATTAGCCCTTCCCTATTTTAGATCCTCTCGTGCTCAGTCTTTTGTCAGACCGTTGTTGTATGTTGTGCAACGCTTTGCGTGTGACCTTCTTGTCATGTTTGCATTGTCTTGCCGTGTTGTGTCTTTTCAGCCCTGAGTGCTGTTTTTGTTTTAGAACTTCTCCTTCTCATCCTGCCAGTCATTATCTGTTCTGCTACCTGCCCTGGCTATCTCTAGCTCTGTCGAGATTCTGAGACATCGCCCTAGCCCCTCTCTGCATGCACAACACTCTCATTGGGGAGCTCAGTGAGTCCTCAATGCTGCGTCACGGACGATGCTCTGGTCAGTGCAACTTTGACGCTGCGTCACGGATGACGCTAGGATCGGTCCCTGCTGAGAGGCTCTTTCATGGTCCTGTGGACTTTGATTTGGGATTTCCTCTATTTTTTTTGTTCCTGTTGACTTTCCCTATTGCTCAGTGAGAGCGTAATAAACTTTTTCTGTTACATGCAAACTGAATCTGTATTTTCCTTGACACCGATAGCACAATGGGATACAGGACATCATGCCTGTTTAACATGCAATACAATGTTAAGCCCCATAAGCATACTAGACCAATATAACGAGCTCGTAAAAAGACACGTACCTGAGAGGTGAACCGTCATCAAATCCACTAAGCAGCACTGAAGGGCACCAGCACCAGAACAAAAGATGCACTACAGCCACCATCAACACAGGCAAACAAAAGGGGAAAACGGACGTGACGCATCCCAGGTAACAGCCAATCGGCCTTTAAATAGAAGATACAACTCGCTGATAGTCAAACACTGCTGTTAATCACCTAGTCCCGTTACATAATGTTTTAATGTTCTACTAATAACCATAAAAGGTACAGTTGTCATACCTGAGAGAAAGGCTGCATGGCTAGAAACTGCTGATCAACTGAATGCGCATGTAGCAGCATGTTAAAATGTTTTTATACATCTTAAAAAAAAAAAAAGATCATTACATTTTGGGCACAATACATTAAATACAGTTGGTTGTAGCCTATATTTTTTATTTCATTTAAGTTGCATTTTATATATACTTTTATTTTTGGACCAATAATAAAGTCAACTAACTGTATGTGAGAGAGACAGTGGTAATATCAATGCGTTCCTATTGATCAGTGGTAAAGGAGCTCAGCTTAGCCTGACAGTTAGCCTGCTCTGGACCAGGTTAGTTTCCCAGCATAAGTTGCCACAGTGACTGAGCTATGGTAAATTTGCTTTCTGAAACCAAATCAAGTGACAATAAGTCAGACTAACTGAAATAAGCCAGGCTTATTTGGTAAACTTGTTTAAGAGGGTGGGTAATAGTGGCTGAATGTGATTCAAAGGAGCTGTTGATATCCAGAGATGGTAAAGGATTACATTTCCAATCATTAGAGATAAGCAGACCAGTATCTCCATCTCTTCCAGTTAGACAGGCGGAGTGGGAAAAAGAGAAATTATTGGAGAGTGCTGCAGGTTGTAAGGAATTTAACTCATTGAATTTTCAATGAAATTAATTATTCAAAAGACCTGATTTCAAATTTGATAGTTTACACTTGATCAACTACTCATCCCGCGAGACGTTAACGTCCGTGTATATTAACAATTCTGTTCATATTACTTTGTGGCCAACGACACATAAACAAAATGGTAATCTTATTAATTTTGAGCAAGGTAACAAAGAATCTGGGCAAAGTTTGACTTAAAAAATACACGACAAAAGACAATACTTCTTTATAAATGAAACAAGAATTTATTGGCTATTCTAGATTACATTAAACTAAGCTAAAACACATACATACAAGAATGAAAGTTAGCGGAGTTTGCATGAAGTTCTCAAAGTTCTAACTCGTTTTCCACAAGTTTTTTAAAATTCATCCTGAGAGAATCACAAAACAGAGATTTATCTTGCGTTTACTGCTAAAAGATAAATTCACCAGTTCAGCAAGAGATGAAAAGATTTCTGTTTGTTACTTGCGTTTGTGACAGCTGAGAAGCGGAGGGGTTTCCTCGTTGGCTGCTGGAGGGAATCCCGGCATTTGATTGGTTGCTGGTCGGGTGTCTGGATGACGTGGTTTCTGGGAATTCCCTTCGGAGATTGGTTGGTTTCTTGATGACGCAGAGGCTTGAGCAGTTCTTCTGAAAAGTCTGAATTTGCAAGACTTTAGGCTTTTGAAGATCTCTGGCAATCACGAAGTTTCAGCTGAAGTGTTTGAGTTTTGGAGTCTCGCTAGTGATGTTACGGCATGGGAGCGCTTTGTCACTCGGTCACCAAGGCGACAAGCCAAAGTTCTAGAGAGAGAGAGAGAGCAAGCCACGAGGGCTTTGTGTCCATTTTTAAGCAGGCTGATTTTGGTCCGCCCCACGACGCAATCTTCCAGTCGACTTGTTGCAAGGCGGAGCGTGCATACATTAACCTGATGCTTCAATTTATCATGTCAAGTCAAGTCAAGTCACCTTTATTTATATAGCGCTTTTAACAATACAGATTGTGACAAAGCAACTGAACAGCATTAATTAGGAAAATAGTGTCAATAATGCAAAATGACAATAAACACAAATTTTTCAGTTAAAGACAGTTCATTGAATTGCTAGTGATGTCACCATCCAGCGCAGTTTAAATAAATCATTTGCAATCAAGTCAACGATATCTTTGGAAATGAAGTGTCCCCAACTAAGCAGAGGCGACAGCGGCAAGGAACCAAAAACTCCATCAGTGACAGAATGGAGAAAAAAACCTTGGGAGAAACCAGGCTCAGTCGGGGGGCTTCTCCTCTGACGACAACCAGCAGTACGGAAAAATCAATATAAGACGTAATAAAACAGACGAGTGGAAAATAATATTAACAGCAATTATATATGATGCAATCAAACTTATAGCAAAATGTGGTAGTTCTGTATGTGTTTCAGGGTTGGCATCAGTGAGGTCCTCTGAGGGGTGGCATCATCTCTTCTCAGGTGTTCTAGATCCAGACTGAAACTTGTGTAAATCCTAGTTACCACAGAAGAGGAACAAATACAAACATAGTTAGTGTAGCTGCTGTTCCAACCAAGTTAAATTTATTTGTTTAACCCAAACTAACGAATAATAATGTACATTTGATTAGATATAACTGCAGTAAAAGATTATGACTGCAGTAAAAGGTTATGAGATGCATTATTTGAATGCTTGGCCAAAGAGATGTGTCTTTAATATAGATTTAAACAGAGAGAGTGTGTCTGAAACCCGAACGGTATCAGGAAGGCTATTCCAGCGTTTGTGAGCCAAATGCGAAAAAGCTCTACCTACTTTAGTAGACTTTGCTATCCTAGGTACTACCAAAAGTCCAGAAATTTGCGACCTTAGGGAGCGTGATGGATTGTAGCGTGGTAGAAGACTCGTTAGGTACGCAGGAGCTAACCCATTAAGGGCCTTATAGGCAAGTAATAATATTTTGTAACTGATACGGAACTTAACAGGTAGCCAGTGCAGAGACTGTAAAGTTGGGGTAATATGATCATATTTTCTTGACCTGGTAAGGACACTAGCCGCTGCATTTTGGACTATCTGTAGCTTGTTATTGAAGATGCAGGACAACCACCTAGCAGTGCANGCAGGAGATAACCCACAACCAAGTGGGGAGGAACGATATCTCAACAATGCCAGATATTCATCCGAATTGCTTGCAGCTGCGGTGGGTGCTTTTTTCAACAGTCTTTTTACAATTTGCACCCCCTTTTCTGCTTTCCCATTTGCCTTTGGATAAATGGGGCTTGACGTTGTATGGCGTTCTGCGAGGGCCATAGTTTGTTCTGCAACGCTGGTTGGTCAGGTGTCAGCGATATCGGGGACTGGGTTGGGTCGGTGATGGCGCGCATTTCGTCTGTGGTCGGGGGGGTTTGCAAATGAGGGAATTCGCCATGCCTGGCAAGGAATCATTTTCAGGGGTGGGTGATTAATCCCATCACCGTGGGTCGGTGTTGGTGGTGTTTAGGTCCGGATGGAGCTGTTCAATTTCAGGATAATTGGAATAGTATCAATAACTACCAAAAAATCCTTACCATTCAACTGGAACAGATCAGTTCCTACATTTTGCCATGGTTGAGTAGGCTTAGCTCAGGTGGGTCATGTAATCAGCATGGTGGTTTCGTGGGTGGGGGGGTGGGGGCAGTTTCTAGTGATGACGCAAAAGAGACATCACACTTCCTGATTAATTACTCACAGTGGCAGTGATTACTGGTCGGCGAGTCCAACTAACAGCTTGTCTTGCTGGGGCTTCCCGGGGGCTTGCCTTTTCAATACCAAGAATGCCCTTCAGATACACAGGTCATTTGATGCGCTGTGGGTCCTGCATTGATACTTTGTGGGAAGTGATGGGGGGAGACCAATTGCTAGCGTGGTGGTAGCGTTGTCTGTACCGATCCATTACACACACTCCGTCTTTTCTGCCTCATTGGAAAACATACTGTGAGCACATTATCAACGGCTTTTTGCCTTTAATCCATGCTCTGTGGATGGTTACGCATCAGCAGACGATCAAATTGCAAATAGGAACCCTGCACTCTGAATTCATCTGATTCTAAACGTCGTCCACCAAGGTACGTGCACGACGCTGGGGGGAGTGCCTCTCACCAACCACTCTATTATTCTGGGATTACCCTGGCTGCGCACACATAGTCCACGCGTCTCTTGGAGAGAGGGACAAATTCTTCAGTGGTATGTTACATGCCAAGATCGTTGTCTCTCAAAGGTTCCCCGAGCTTCCAGTCATGCACCTTCCCCACCTGTTCAGAGCCCAGACAATCTGAACATGCCCCCAGAATACTCTGATCTCACCGAGGCGTTCAGTAAAAAGAAAGCGTCCCAGCTCCCCACTCACCATTCTGTCGACTGTGCCATAGACTTAACACCCGGCGCCAATCCTCCTAAAGGTAGAATCTTCCCGTTATCACAACCAGAATCCGAAGCCATGAGACTCTACATCGAGGAGGAATTAGCTAAAGGAATCATCCGACCCTCAACCTCTCCCGCTTCAGCCGGGTTCTTCTTCGTAAAAAAAAAGGATGGAGGTTTGCGGCCGTGCATTGATTACCGTGGCCTCAACGACATCACCACTAAGTTCTGGTATCCATTGCCCCTGGTCCCAGCCGCACTAGAACAGCTTCGCCTGGCCAAGTATTACACCAAACTAGATCTACGCAGTGCTTACAACCTGATTCGTATCAGAGAGGGAGATGAATGGAAGACGGCATTCTCGACCACTAGTGGGCACTATGAATACTTGGTTATGCCCTTCGGCCTTGCCAACAGTCCATCAGTCTTCCAGTCGTTCATGAAAGACATCTTCCGTGACATGCTCGACAGATGGGTAATCGTATACATTGACGATATACTGATTTATTCAAACACTCTGGAGGAACACATTCGTCACGTCAGATCAGTGCTGAAATGCCTCATGCAATACCAACTCTACGCCAAAGCTGAAAAGTGTGAATTCCATCAGACCAGCATCTCGTTCCTCGGTTACGTGATCAGCCAGGAGGGGGTAGCAATGGACGAAAGGAAGGTCAAAGCAGTCCTGGACTGGCCACAACCCCAAACAGTCAAAGAATTACAACGCTTCCTAGGATTTGCACATTTCTACAGGCGATTTATCAGAGACTTCAGTGCAGTCGCCACCCCTCTGACAACCATGACTAAACGTCACGCTGCTAGATTGATTTGGTCACCAGAGTCACGTCAAGCATTCAACGAACTAAAGACTCGGTTCACTTCCGCACCCATCCTTCGACACCCCGACCCAGAATGTGAGTTCATTGTAGAGGTTGACGCTTCTAACATGGGGGTAGGGGCAATACTGTCTCAACGTCATGGCTCACCAGTGAAGATGTATCCATGTGCCTTTTTCTCCAGCAAACTCACAGCCGCGGAGCGGAATTACAACGTGGGCAACTGTGAACTTCTTGCCATAAAGTTAGCTCTTGAATGGCGTCATTGGCTGGAGGGAGCTGCTCTTCCATTCATCGTTCTCACGGATCATAAAAACCTTGAGTATCTGCTCTCAGCTAAGCGTCTAAACCCCCGACAGGCCAGGTGGGCATTATTTTTCACGAGGTTTCGGTTCATGGTGACATACCGGCCAGGCACCAAGAATACCAAGGCTGACGCTCTCTCTCGCCAAACTGAGGAAACAATCCATTCCATCTCCAATGACAATATCATTCCCGACAAGCTGCTCTTGGCACCAGTACAATGGGATATCATGACTGAGATAGAACATCTGAATCTTCAAAATCCGCCACCTCCTGAATGCCCTGCAAACCTCACCTATGTCCCTGAATCCCTTCGACCACGACTTATAACCCAAGTACACGTAACGCTCAGTTCGGGTCATCCTGGAATCACTGCCACAGAAGGTCTACTCAAGAACCGATTCTGGTGGCCCACGTTGCTGACTGACACAACTAAATTTATCCAGAATTGTATCATATGCAACACATCCAAATCCCCGAGACAGCTTCCAGCCGGTTTGCTAAATCCACTACCTACACCACAATGACCTTAGTCTCATATTGCCTTCGATTTCATCACCGACCTGCCCAAGTCTCAAGGTAACACCACTATACTCACCATTGTTGACCGATTCTCCAAAGCCTGCCCAACATTCCATTCACTTCTGAAACCTGCTGGTGGTCCGAGAGGAGAGACGGAGGAGGAGGCCAGACCGCAGACCCCCCTGCCTTTCCTGGTTGATGGCGAGGAGGCGTATCGAGTGCACGAGTTGCTAGACTCCAGACGCCGGGGCGGTACCCTCCAGTATCTGGTCGATTGGGAGGGGTTCGGTCCGGAGGAGCGATCTTGGGTTAACGCTGGAGACATCCTGGACCCCACACTCACTGAGGAGTTTCACAGAACGCATCCGGAGAAACCGGCCCCCCGACCCCGTGGGAGACCCCGGCGTCAGGTGCTTCCTCGCGTCAGGAGCCGCTCGCAGGGGGAGGGCTCTGTTACAGAGGAGGCTCCCGTACCGCCTCCTCCGCACCACCGTCTCCCGAATATTAGCCATTCCCATTCGGACTCCAAATCCCATCACCCCTCATGCCTGGGACTGATTGCTCATCCACACCTGCACCTCATATACACACACACATATAAACCACTCACACACACAGACTCGCTGCGAAGTCTTGATTTGCCCTGGCTGTCATTTCCGAGCGTTATACCCGTGTTTGATTTTTTGTGCATCTGATCTTGGGCTGTTTCCTTATTCTCTGATTGTTATCTGCCTGCCCCGACTTGGATTGTTTCACCTGGACTCTGTTTGATAGCCGCCTGCCCCGGTCTCTCGTCTGGTACACGATTCTGTCTCTGCCTTGTCTCTGCTGTTCTGCCTTGCCGGTATTTTACCCTGTATTGTCTGACTATTCTAATAAAAGCTGCAAATGGATCCACACGCTTCTGACTTGTCACAACACAAGGAGGGGCGGCGTTTCCGTAGCAGTCGACATACCCTAGCCCAGTCAGGTGTGCCGTGGAAAATCCAAACTCTCTATTATATTTCGTTATTATTGTTTTAAATCACTGCTGTTGAGGGTTTTTACAAATATTTAAACAATGAAAAACATTCAAAAGAGCTTATCACTAAACTGTCAGCGAAACCGAGATGGTCCTCACTGCAGAACACAAGATCCAGGGGGCGTGGTTGGATCCAGATCCAACTCCTCCCACCTTATATATACCTAAACCTACCTGTCTCCACGCACATCTTAAAACAACAAAAAACCATTAAACCCTCGGGGCGGCATCCTTCCGACCCCTAAACATAGAACCGTCATGTCAAAAAAATCCACCACTGAACTTACCATACAATAAACAAGCACACCCCCTATAAACATAAGTGGATCCAACCATGCCCCCTGGATCTTGTGTTCTGCAGTGAGGGGCTACTGGCAAAACCTCATAACTTCACCCCGCCTCGCAGTGCGCACAGCCTGGAGACAGATCTTGGCTTGTTCGCAATGCAAGTGTAAATAATAAATAACTGATGTTTGAATAAGTACAGCGTTTTCTTCATTAAAACACTATGTCTGTAAAGGCTAATGTTTTTTTGTGTTTGAAGAGCGGAGGATAGCTTTTGCCATCTAGTTGTAACCAATATAGGCTACTTTTGTAGGCTACGTTTTAAATATCCTGTGCATATAGCGGTTCATCATCTATATCATGAGATTTTGGCTAAGTGTATTAAACGACATGAAAAACTAAGCGCCCATGTAGCTACATTAAATGTTATAACCTGTAAGTTGCTGAAAGCATATAATGTGATGCACTTGCTGCCTCAGATGTGGCTGTTGTACTGACAGACAAAACACAGATCTCCGTCGTGGGGGGGGGGCGCGATTGTAAGAACCTATTTTTTAGCTCCATTTAAAAAAAAAAAAAAAAATACTTAGAAAATATATAAATCATATATGTTCTGAAAATAAAAAATGGGAAAACAAGTGTTCGGATACATACCAACTCCCTATTATGGGTTATGAAAGGTTCATATTTTGGTTTTGGGAGTCCCCAATAACAGGTTGACATGCATGCAAGGTCAAAAACACTTTCATTGTCTTATAATATGCATTTATGTTTACTTTACTTGCTCAACGACTCCCAAACATTTCGGCAATATGCTAATGTTTCATATTGACGTCAACATGAAACGGCTTGGGACTCGTTTATAAAAACGAAACTCAGTCTCGAATGATTCAGAGTTCTACGGCTTTCTTATTGAGAATGCGATAACTTACACCACAGTGTGATATAATTTAAAGTTAGTAAAAAAAGAAAAAGATTCTTAGTGTCAGATTGTAAAATTTGGCAGGGGATGTTTTCATTCACCTATGGTTTTGAGAAGAAATATAACAAAGAAACAAACAAAAAAGCAGCACTGTACTCAAGAGACTTACTCAAAAAAAAACGAGAACACATATGTATACTTTTATATATGACTACAGCAGTGATGGAAGTAATAACGATGTTTACGGTGAAGTACCAGTGCAGTAGTGGAAACAAAATTATGGTAACAAAAAAATGCAGAAGAGTACGAATGGGAGCTGCGGTGTGGGTCTATGCTATGCTTCTAACATGCCTAGCCAGAATGGCGTGGGGGGTGGCGGGGATATCAGTGTGTGGCGGGTGTGTAGATATATCTCAAAACCACAGGTGTAAAAATGAGGTAGGGTAGGTGGGTGAGTAATCATTTGTGCCATCTGGAGTTGAGACAGTAGTCTGATCGTGGCCTGCGAGAAGAGCTGTCTTGCGAATATACTAATAAAAAAACTGTTTCGGTCCTATGCTGCAGTACTGTCCGCTGATGGTAGCAGCGAGAATAGTTCCTAAAGCTAGGTGGAGAGGTATCTCATAATGATGATCTTCCAATGCTTCCTCACACATCTCTGGTGTAGCAAAATGTCTTGGAGGAGTGAAGCCTCACCTCCGACGAATGTGTCGGTGGGGCACGCAAAATAAACTAGAAAATATACTCTCAGGCTCTTTAACCCACCTTTGCTGGTGTAAATGTATTTCAATTAATAAATATTTTCATCTTGTGGTAAGCTAAGGCTGAATTGCGAGAAGAAAATGACACCACAGTATAAAAAAAAAAAACAAGGCATGGGATTGGGCTGTTCATTGCTGATGTCACCTGTTCAAGTGCTCGGTGGCTTTCTAACCAGGATCAAAGCCTGATTTGACCAGAAGTTGATGGTCAGAACATCATGTACCACAACGCCAGATTGGTAATGGTTGGTTTTGTCAACTAAAAACATACAAAGTCCGGTAACTCCAATGAACAAAATTTGTGGTCACGAAACGCAACGTATCAGGGTACAAGCCCCAGGGGTGTATTCCAAGAAAGCGGTTAAATTAAATAAAAAGGTTGGAAACTCTGAGTTTGTTAATCCCAGAAAAGGGAAACTCAGGGTTTTCGTTTCCAATAACAGACAAAACTAAACCGTACAAAAAATTTCAATTTGCGATTTACATTTGTGTGTCAGTTAGCAATGCTTGTTTCCAAGGCGACTATAATGAGGTCAAACACACACCCGAACAGCAATCAAAACTAACAAAAGAGCCGCAATATGGAAGTGTGGCAAATGACAAGTCGTCGGCTTAGGTCTCCATCACTAGTAAGGGTAAGTTTATTTATATATATAATATGTATAATAGATATAAACATCACACCACACACACACAAAAGAAAGACAATAGAATAGAAAGCAAAAAGCTAGTGTCTTTTAATAAAAAGAAGGATAAATAGAGAAATTTAGAATTAAAATAGAATAGAAAGTGCAAGAGCTAGAGGGTCAAATAACACTGAAGAGATGTGTATAATTTAGGTCAAAATTTCTGTGAAAGGGCTAAGTGTGAATGATGCAGCGCTACTGTGAGAGTGTGTGGAGGTGAAGGTGAAGTTGAAAAAACTGAAAACAACCATGTGCTGACGTGTTTCAAAGATAGATCCAGAAACCAAACAATAAACACCGACTTGACTGGAACATACTAGACTAGCGTGACTTACGTGGCTTGACTTGACTTGACTTAAACCTAACCGACAGCAGGACAAGTGTACATTCAAAAAATAAAAAAAAAAAAAAAAAACACGACAAGGAACAAAGGCAATGTGCGTGGCTACTCTAGCAACCAAGAGGGTCACATGACATGAACAAACCAATTGGAAACAAGACACATGACCTAGACAACCAATCAGAACATGACACAAGGAACAGGGGAACCAATGGCATGAATATATGAGGGCAAGGGAAGCATGACACTAACATGGTGAAACAATTACAAAATAAAAGACATGAAACATGAACATGAAACAAAACCCAAAAACCCATTACATCTAAGAACCGCTGCTCGGAATTGAGTTGGCAGGTAATAATCTTTCCACCAAACAAAAAGGGACATTAGTGAAAAAAGTCATAAATAAATGAAAGTGATCTTTTGCTTCTTTGGGACGGCACAATAATGTGTCATTCACTTGCAGAACACAAGCTTCTAGAGGCACATTAGTCTGAAGTAATGAATTTAGGTAAAAGGGTGCAGAGCCAGTGGTGGTTTTGTAGGCTAACATTAATGTCTTGAATTTTATGCGAGCAGCTACTGATAGCCAGTGCAAATTGATGAACAGAGGTGTGAAGTGCATTCATAATAAAAAATTCAAAAAAAAAATAAACTACTCAGTAAGATTGGTGCTTGCGAGCAAAAAAAAGCAATTTGGAGTAATTTTGAGAGGTTTGATAGAAGTGGCTGGAAAGACCTGCCAAGAGAGCATTGCATCTAGTCAAAACCGCTGGATAGAACAAAGCTTGAACAAGGAGTTGAATCAGAAAAAAAAATAGAATTGCATGACATCTGAAAGAAAAGGCTCTTCTTTCCTAATGTTGTAATAAAGCAATCTGCGGGAGCCGGGCCGATTTTGTTGGCACTGATGGTCTGAAGAAAACCTCGAAAACAACATAACTTATCATCAAACACAAGTTTCTAGCTGTTTTTGAAGGAGTTATGGTTGATGAGCCTAACTGGCTGGTGAAATTTTGATAAAGTGATGAATTTGTTGAAACCACAAGCAGTTCTGTCTTAGCCAGGTTGAGTTGAACGTGATGGTCTGTCATACAACAAGAAATGTCTGTTAGACAAGCTGAGATGCGAGCAGCTATCGTCGGCTCATCAGGATGGAATGAGAGCTAGAGATGGGTGTCATCAGCATAGCAGTGATATGAACAGTTATGTTTCTGAATGACAGAGCCTAGTGATGCCATGTATACAGAGAAGAGAAGTGGTCCAAGAACTGAGCCCTGAGACACCCCAGTAGTTAGATGTTGCGACTTGGACACCTCACCTCTCCAAGATACCTTGAAGGACCTATCTGAGAGGTAAGACTCAAACCACTGGCGTGCTGTTCCTGAGATGCCATTTTCCAATAGGGTTGACAGGAGTATCTGGTGGTTAACCGTGTCAAAAGCGGCGGACAGATCCAGCAAGATAAGTATAGAAGATTTTGGAAGCCGCTCTTGCCAGTCTTAGGGCTTCGACAACTGAAAGCAAGGCAGTCTCGGTGGAATGTCCACTTCTGAAGCCAGATTGGTTGCTGTCCAGGAGGTTGTTCTGTGTGAGAAAGGCTGAGAGACTTGGTTGAATACAACTCGTTCAAGTGTTTTTGCAATGAAAGTTAGAAGGGAAACCGGTCTGTAGTTCTCTAAAAGAGTTGGGTTAAGAGTGGGTTTCTTAAGAAGTGGGGTTATACGAGCCTGTTTAAATGCTGAGGGAAAAATTAAATTCAAGTTTATTTGTACAGAGCTTTTCACCACACAAATCATTGCAAAGCAACTTTACAGCATATTAAGTTTCTACAATATTTAGTAGTAACTTATCAGTGGTGACTGCAGTTAATTTTACATATAGACATAAATGTACGGACAAATCATTAAAGAACGTATCAACATACGATGAAAAGAAATGCTATTTAAGTGTTGGCCTATGGAGGTTAGGTAGAGTCTGACTTATAACCCAAGGTTGCGGGGTTCGAGGCTTTGTACCGTCAGGTGATTGTGGGTTGGGGGAGTTAATGTACAGTGCTCTCTTCCACCTTCAGTACCATGACTGAGGTGCCCTTGAGCATGGCACCAAACCCCCAACTGCTCCCCGAGCACCGCAGCAAAAAAATGGCTGCCCACTACTCCGGGTGTGTGTTCACTGCTGTGTGTGGACACTTTGGATGGGATAAATGCAGAGCAATAATTCCAATATTGGTCCATACTTGGCCACATGTCCTCACTTTAATCAATTATTATATGATGCAATCAAACTTATAGCAAAATGTGGTATTTCTGTATGTTGTTTCAGGGTTGGCATCATCTGCGGTCCTCTGAGGGGTTGGCATCATCTCTTCTCATGTGTTCTGGATCCAGACTGAAGCTCCGTGGCAGAAACAGAGAAACAAATATAGACATAATTGGCGTAGCTGCTGTTCCAACTAAGCAAAATTGATTTGTTTAACCCAAGCTAAAGTATAATAATGTGCATTTGATCAGATATGATTGCAGTAAAAGATTATGAGATGCATTCTTTGAATGCTTGGCCAAAGAGATGTGTCTTTCATCTAGATTTAAACAGAGAGAGTGTGTCTGGACCCCGAATGTTATCAGGA
>JADLZN010008489.1:0-20418 GCA_018155175.1 Sinocyclocheilus anophthalmus | reverse complement strand
AAATAAAAAAAACTAGCAAAACGAGTTGCGCGGTGTCCCCACCACTTTTCAAAGCAAAGTTACGCCACTGATTTCAGTAATGCGTATGAGTGAATTTCACTAAGGTTGGTCAATGTTTTTCGTTTCACTAGCGTTTGTAAGATGTGTTTCAGTAATGCGTATGAATTAATTTCACTAAGGTTGGTCAATAATTTTCGTTTCACTAGCGTTTGTAAGATGTGTTTCAGTCATGCGTATGAATGAATTTCACTAAGGTTGGTCAATGTTTTTCGTTTCACTAACGTTTGTAAGATGTATTTCAGTAATGCATATTAATTAATTTCACTAAGGTTGATCAATGATTTTCGTTTCACTAGCGTTTGTAAGATGTATTTCAGTAATGCATATTAATTAATTTCACTAAGGTTGATCAATGATTTTCGTTTCACTAGCGTTTGTAAGATGTATTTCAGTAATGCATATTAATTAATTTCACTAAGGTTGATCAATGATTTTCGTTTCACTAGCGTTTGTAAGATGTATTTCAGTAATGCATATTAATTAATTTCACTAAGGTTGATCAATGATTTTCGTTTCACTAGCGTTTGTAAGATGTATTTCAGTAATGCATATTAATTAATTTCACTAAGGTTGATCAATGATTTTCGTTTCACTAGCGTTTGTAAGATGTATTTCAGTAATGCATATTAATTAATTTCACTAAGGTTGATCAATGATTTTCGTTTCACTAGCGTTTGTAAGATGTGTTTCAGTAATGCGTATTAATTAATTTCACTAAGGTTGGTCAATGTTTTTCGTTTCACTAGCGTTTGTAAGATGTATTTCAGTAATGCGTATGAATTAATTTCACTAAGGTTGGTCAATGATTTTCGTTTCACTAGCGTTTGTAAGATGTGTTTCAGTCATGCATATTAATTAATTTCACTAAGGTTGATCAATGATTTTCGTTTCACTAGCGTTTGTAAGATGTATTTCAGTAATGCATATTAATTAATTTCACTAAGGTTGATCAATGATTTTCGTTTCACTAGCGTTTGTAAGATGTATTTCAGTAATGCATATTAATTAATTTCACTAAGGTTGGTCAATGATTTTCGTTTCACTAGCGTTTGTAAGATGTATTTCAGTAATGCGTATGAATTAATTTCACTAAGGTTGGTCAATGTTTTTAGTTTCACTAGCGTTTGTAAGATGTGTTTCATTAATGCGTATGAATTAATTTCACTAAAGTTGATCAATGTTTTTCATTTCACTAGTGTATGTAAGAGGTTTTCATTAATGCGTATGAATGTATTTCACTAAGATTGATAAGTGTTTTCACTAGTGTATGTAAGAGGTATTTCAGTAATGCGTATGAATGAATTTCACTAAGGTTGGTCAATGATTTTCGTTTCACTAGCGTTTGTAAGATGTATTTCAGTAATGCGTATGAATTAATTTCACTAAAGTTGATCAATGTTTTTCATTTCACTAGTGTATGTAAGAGGTTTTCATTAATGCGTATGAATGTATTTCACTAAGGTTGATAAGTGTTTTCACTAGTGTATGTAAGAGGTATTTCAGTAATGCGTATGAATTAATTTCACTAAGGTTGATCAATGATTTTCGTTTCACTAGCGTTTGTAAGATGTTTCAGTAATGCGTATTAATTAATTTCACTAAGGTTGGTCAATGATTTTCGTTTCACTAGCGTTTGTAAGATGTGTTTCAGTAATGCGTATGAATGAATTTCACTAAGGTTGGTCAATGATTTTCGTTTCACTAGCGTTTGTAAGATGTATTTCAGTAATGCCTATGAATTAATTTCACTAAGGTTGGTCAATGTTTTTCGTTTCACTAGCGTTTGTAAGATGTATTTCAGTAATGCATATTAATTAATTTCACTAAGGTTGGTCAATGATTTTCGTTTCACCAGCGTTTGTAAGATGTGTTTCAGTAATGCATATGAATGAATTTCACTAAGGTTGATCAATGTTTTTCGTTTCACTAGCGTTTGTAAGATGTTTCAGTAATGCGTATTAATTAATTTCACTAACGTTGGTCAATGATTTTAGTGTTTGTAAGACGTGTTTCAGTAATGCGTATTAATTAATTTCACTAAGGTTGATCAATGTTTTTCGTTTCACTAGCGTTTGTAAGATGTATTTCAGTAATGCGTATTAATTAATTTCACTAAGGTTGGTCAATGTTTTTCGTTTCACTAGCGTTTGTAAGATGTATTTCAGTCATGCGTATGATGAATAAATTTCACTAAGGTTGGTTCAATAGTTTTTTCGCTTTCACTAGCGTTTGTAAGACGTATTTCAGTAATGAGTAGTAATTAATTGCACTAAGGTTGGTCAATGATTTTCGTTTCACTAGTGTTTGTAAGATGTATTTCAGTAATGGGTATTAATTAATTTCACTAAGGTTGGTCAATGTTTTTCGTTTCACTAGCGTTTGTAAGATGTGTTTCAGTAATGCGTATGAATTAATTTCACTAAGGTTGGTCAATGTTTTTCGTTTCATTAGTGTTTGTAAGAGGCTTTTCAGTAATGCGTATTAATTAATTTCATTAAGGTTGGTCAATGATTTTAGTGTTTGTAAGATGTATTTCAGTAATGCGTATTAATTAATTTCACTAAGGTTGATCAATGATTTTCGTTTCACTAGCGTTTGTAAGATGTATTTCAGTAATGCATATTAATTAATTTCACTAAGGTTGATCAATGATTTTCGTTTCACTAGCGTTTGTAAGATGTGTTTCAGTAATGCGTATTAATTAATTTCACTAAGGTTGGTCAATGATTTTCGTTTCACTAGCGTTTGTAAGATGTGTTTCAGTAATGCGTATGAATTAATTTCACTAAGGTTGATCAATGTTTTTCGTTTCACTAGCGTTTGTAAGATGTGTTTCAGTAATGCGTATTAATTAATTTCACTAAGGTTGGTCAATGATTTTCGTTTCACCAGCGTTTGTAAGATGTGTTTCAGTAATGCGTATTAATTAATTTCACTAAGGTTGGTCAATGTTTTTCGTTTCACTAGCGTTTGTAAGATGTATTTCAGTAATGCGTATTAATTAATTTCACTAAGGTTGATCAATGTTTTTCGTTTCACTAGCATTTGTAAGATGTATTTCAGTAATGCGTATTAACTAATTTCACTAAGGTTGGTCAATGATTTTCGTTTCACTAGCGTTTGTAAGATGTGTTTCATTAATGCGTATGAATTAATTTCACTAAGGTTGGGGCGGTGGAAGGCGGTGAGGTCCGGTTTTGGTTCAATGATTTTCGTTTCACTAGTGTTTGTAAGATGTATTTCAGTAATGGGTATTAATTAATTTCACTAAGGTTGGTCAATGTTTTTCGTTTCACTAGTGTTTGTAAGAGGCTTTTCAGTAATGCGTATTAATTAATTTCACTAAGGTTGGTCAATAATTTTCGTTTCACTAGCGTTTGTAAGATGTATTTCAGTAATGCATATTAATTAATTTCACTAAGGTTGATCAATGATTTTCGTTTCACTAGCGTTTGTAAGATGTTTCAGTAATGCGTATTAATTAATTTCACTAAGGTTGGTCAATAATTTTCGTTTCACTAGCGTTTGTAAGATGTATTTCAGTAATGCATATTAATTAATTTCACTAAGGTTGATCAATGATTTTCGTTTCACTAGCGTTTGTAAGATGTATTTCAGTAATGCGTATGAATGAATTTCACTAAGGTTGGTCAATGTTTTTAGTTTCACTAGCGTTTGTAAGATGTGTTTCAGTAATGCATATGAATGAATTTCACTAAGGTTTATCAATGTTTTTCGTTTCACTAGTGTATGTAAGAGGTTTTCAGTAGCGACATGCGTATTAATTAATTTCACTAAGGTTGGTCAATGTTTTTCGTTTCACTAGTGTTTGTAAGAGGCTTTTCAGTAATGCGTATTAATTAATTTCACTAAGGTTGGTCAATGTTTTTCGTTTCACTAGCGTTTGTAAGATGTATTTCAGTAATGCGTATGAATGAATTTCACTAAGGTTGGTCAATGATTTTCGTTTCACTAGTGTTTGTAAGATGTATTTCAGTAATGCGTATGAATTAATTTCACTAAGGTTGGTCAATGATTTTCGTTTCACTAGCGTTTGTAAGATGTATTTCAGTAATGCGTATTAATTAATTTCACTAAGGTTGATCAATGTTTTTCGTTTCACTAGCGTTTGTAAGATGTATTTCAGTAATGCGTATGAATGAATTTCACTAAGGTTGGTCAATGTTTTTCGTTTCACTAGTGTTTGTAAGATGTATTTCAGTAATGCGTATGAATTAATTTCACTAAGGTTGATCAATGTTTTTCGTTTCACTAGTGTTTGTAAGAGGTTTTCATTAATGCGTATGAATGTATTTCACTAAGATTGATAAGTGTTTTCACTAGTGTATGTAAGAGGTATTTCAGTAATGCGTATGAATTAATTTCACTAAGGTTGGTCAATGTTTTTCGTTTCACTAGCGTTTTTAAGAGGCTTTTCAGTAATTATGGCCTATATGGCCCCTCACAACAGTCACTCTGGTCCACACTCCAGTACAGTAGGTGGCGGTAATGCGCCTTAACGTTGGATGCCACCCGCCATAAAACAAGAAGAAGAAGAAGCAGCTTCGATCGAAACCTCGGTGTCAAACGTCACATCACTACAGTATTGTAGTAATTATTCGTTTAGTTATCAGCTAAGCTCTGTTGTTGTAGACCACTAAAGCGTTATGCTGCCTCAGACGTCTGTCTGAAATCACTTTCTGGAGGAACCGAGCACAAACGCTGCCTGTAAAGCCATTGCCGACATTGCGACTCATCAAAGCTTTTGGACTCAGCAGCAGTGTCGAGTCTTCTGAGGAGAGTGAGCAATTCATGGTGTTTCACATGAAACACATTTTACACGAGGTCGTGTTCGTGTTGTTCTAATCGAGCACAGCACTGTTAGTGTGTTTGCTGAGGTAAATAAACGCTTACTAGAACAACAGACAACAAGCATGTGAGGAGAAAACGTGTTAGGCATTTTTCTGTTTTTTGATACAAGTCAGAAAAGACAAGGAGGCAGCTTCCCGCAATACAAAGTCCATGGAGAGCATTGGAATGGTATTTGGTTGGAATGGGTTGATATTTTTTAAAAATCTTGCCTGTAATAAGACATTCTTGTCACTAGCAAACCTGCTACAAGCTTGTGCGTTTTTAAAATTTTAGGCTAATACTTGGACAACTTAGATGTTTTAATGCAATTGGAACTGTCAGACGGTCCCTTAGACATATGCCCTTATAGCGTGTCAAAGCATTCTTATGTATAAATGCAGCTATAATGTGGCCTGGCAGGTTTTTTGAATGGTTCATGTGTATATACAATACCTGATGCTGCTATACTTCATATTGCTGCTAAAACCAGATGCTGCCTGCTATACTTCATATTGAGCCACGTGTGACATTATAAATCTATTCATATTTATTAGGGGTGTGAACCTACACTGGTCTCACGGTTCGGTTACGATTATCATGTCATCGATTCGGTTCAATTCGGAATCACGATGCATCACAATGCACTGCATCCTCAATGTTGAATTTTACTTCATGTATACAATTTTGTCAATAAATACAAGCAGTCAGATATATGAACTGTACCTGACCTGGTTTCTCCCACGACAAGTAAGTGCTGTTACCCCTGCATATTTTATTGTGCGTGACACAATTTACACACAGCGTGTGTCTTCTCCAATTCCTAAGGAATAAAAAATATACAAATCGGCATTTTCATTTAATTGACTATTTTATTAAACACAAACCTATATACTTTCATTAAAAAGGCTTACTTTTGCCACTGTATGCTCATTTTGTAAATGTAAACTATTATTTTAAATTATAGACAAGCTCAAACTGGGTGCTTAATTGGCCACATTTACAAAATCAGGAGATGTTTCGCCCAGATATGCAAATGTGTGTTTATGTTTAGAGACAAAAGAATGAGGTTAATCACCGTCTGTCTTCTCAGTTTATCGTGATCGCGTATATTTGCATAAACACTAATGAATACACCACAAACATATCTTCAGCTTCTGGTTTATTTCCCATCAAACACAAAACAAGCAAATAGTGTTAAATATGTCTAAATAAATTCAAATGGTACTCTGTGTCACTAACCCTTGTTTTTGTTTAATGTGTTGTTTTATAGATGTTTTTGAAGTTTTAAATATAATTTGGCTTTTTTTGATGATCTGCCGTTCGATAAACAATAGACCTTGTAGCTGAATACTACAGATATGTGGATGATAAATACAGAGACTATATTCAGATAGTCTCTGTATTAGGCTGTTTTAGAGACAAATTAATTTTTTATCTCCTTTCACATTTCTCTGTTTTTATGACTAACTGAAAATAAACCATTTTTACTTTTATTTCAGAGTTAAATGAGGAGAATGAAGAATCGAGTGAAATTGAGGAGAAAAATCATGTCAAAACTGGAGAAAAGCTTTTGAGTTGCTCTCAAACTAAACAGAAAGATTTAAAGAAAAGAAGAGCCAAGAAATCTTTCACCTGCACTCAGTGTGGAAACAGTTTCACAAGCAAACATAATCTTGAGCGTCACATGAGAGTTCATACTGGAGAGAAACCATTCACATGTGATCAGTGCGGGAAGAGTTTCACACAATCATCACACCTTAAGAGACACATGAAGATCCACACTGGAGAGAAACCACACACATGTGATCAATGCAGCAAAACATTTTTGAGTGCTTCAGAACTGAAGGAACACCTGAGAGTTCATACAAAGGAGAAGCCACATTCATGTTATTTGTGTGGAAAGAGTTTTTCATGTTTACAATATTTGAAACTACATCAGAAAATACATACTGCTGTGAGAGAGTACATGTGCTTTGAGTGTGAAAGACTTTTACTACAGCGAAGCCGTTTAAAACTGCATTAGAGGATCCACACTGGAGAGAAACCTTATAAGTGTTCACACTGTGACAAGAGATTCAGTCGGTCAGGAAACCTGAAAACACACGAGAGGATTCACACTGGAGAGAAACCTTACAAGTGTTCACACTGTGACAAGAGATTCAGTCAGTCAGCAAATCTGAAAACACACGAGAGGATTCACACTGGAGAGAAACCGTATCACTGCACTGCATGTGGGAAGTGTTTCAGTCATTCATCTTCTCTACACAGTCATACAAAACACATTCACAGTAAGTAGATCATCTTCAGATCCAGCACTTTCAGATCTGATGCTGTGTCCTCAACAAATCCTCATCAAACGTAATTTATTCCAAGTGCACTCTTTTATCTGGGTCATGAACGATGCTCCATTCACGAATGAATCTCTCTTTTGAGTCGATTCTGNATTCACGAATTAATCTCTCTTTTGAGTCGATTCTGTTCAAGGTCTTGAACAAAGAAGCCTGCAAATCGGTGTGCATTTGTTCACGAATCACTTTTGTAGGATCTATGTCTCACCACAGACCCACCTACAGGATGGAGACACGCATCAAACCCTCACATTCCATTAAGACAAATCGAAGGACTCCCACCCAACAGATGCAGTCGTAAAACTCATGCAGGGTCAGTGAAGGTGAAGCATTTCCTGGACTGTTTGGCTATATCTCAAGACATGCCAAAGAAGACAGTACTTTCACAGTGTTTAAAAGCGTTTTACGGGCTTTCAAGGACCAGATAGAAATACCCTCATGACCTTTGAATTATAAACTGCTAAAACCCGATCAACAAAAGAGACAATTTTATAGCTCCCTGTCCCGCAGGAGATTCTCCAGCAGACTCTCAGATCTGACCTGAGAGTGACCGAAGGACCCTTCCCTTTTCCCCCGCATTCCAAAGGAAAGAGACAAGATTTCTTTTGACAATCGTTGCTAATCATTGAAAGTATAAAATTATCAGAGCATAGAATCACAAATAGTAGGTTGTATGTTGTATATATATGCTTGACGTGTTTCATGTAATCGGTGCAACGTTAACCAGTGTTTAATTACCCCTTTTTATGAGATAAGGATATTAAAATGTGTAATATGTGAAGTTTAATCTTGAACGAATAGCAACGACAAATGCAGAATGTTGAAATGAAGTAAACTTTTATAGTATGTACAATGCTTGCTTTTAAGAGACTTTATAGGAGTATTAACACAACTTTATAGAGGGTGTCCTCATGTGATGAATTAAAGCCTCTTGTTAATGTATGCACGCTCCGCCCCGCAAGAAGTCGATTGGAAGCCAGCGTCAGGGGACGGACTTATGCCACAGAGCAAAACCCCAATGCAGGACAGAATGCTCGCTTGCTTGCGGCTTCTCCTGCTCTCGCCTGTCGCTGTGTTAGAGCACCTGAACGTGTGCTCACGCGTTTAACATCAAAAGCGACCAGCCATCTAAAACTCAACACTTCAGTGATACTTCGTTGAAATCGTCAACAAACTTGAAAGTCTTGCACACTAAGACTCTCAGCAGAACTGCTCAAGCCTCTGCTTCATCAAAGACCAACCAATCCAACGAGGGGTTTTCCAAAGGACGTCATTCCGACGTCACCGACCAATCAGTAACGGGGTTTCCCTCAAAGACCTCCAGGAAGCCCGCATCAGCCACGGAGTCACCTCAGCTGTCAACCAGCAGAACGCAAGTAAACAAACAACTCTCTAATCTGCTGAACTGGTGAATTTAGATTCTCTGCTCGGTGAATTCTTAAGGTGATTTTACATCACTCGTGAAAACGAGGTAGAACTATGAAACTCAGAACTCCGTTAACAGACTTTCCACTTGGGTAAAGTTGGTTTTATATTCGCACATTCACAATATTCACACATTTCCGCGTTCAATAACTTTCTAATTATAAGTGCAATAAAGTTATTTTTTGCATATTCTAATCAGCGACATCGTTGTCAACCTACAACCTTTTTTTCACAATCGATCAAAATGGCCAAGTATTGTTTTGATGGCATATTTACTTGCGAATGTCCACTGAATGTCCAATGTAGTGCGGGAAATTCGTTAGGGACCGTCTAAAAAGTTCTAATTGTTTTTCATTGTGTGCAAACAGACAACTATGCTTTAGCCAACTACAGATGTACTGGCAAATATCACTTACATTATCTAATGCTATAGATTTTCCTTTAGCAACAATAAAAATAGCATTATAACGATGCTGTTTGAAAAGATGTTTAGGAAATTAAAAAGAATGAACATGTACATGAACTGTAATTTGGTAACAATCCAGAAAAGTGGAAAATCACGTGTAATGTCCTGAGCACAGTTAATGGCATAGTTAAAACAACTGTTTTTATTTATTTATTTGCCTCAAAATGAACAAGAACTGTGTTGATGTGTTGGTTTTAACAATGACATATGATTTATTTCAATAGGTTTGGAAAGCGTGGGTCAACTGCTCCAAAGCAAGTTGAAACATCTTGTGTGGACCCTACAGAACATACTACAGCCCATGTCTTGCTGTTTTATTCACATCTGTTTTTCTAATTTTAAGTATGATAAAAACTTAACAGTGTAACTGTGTTCTCCAGGTGTTGAATGAAAAGAATGGCTAAACTATATTTTATGTTTTCCTGTTTTTAATGACATCTTTGTTTAACATTAAACTCTCACAATTCATGTGCATTGATTGATGTTTACAGTCCTGCAGAAATATCACTCTCCATGGTACTGAATCCATCAGATTATTGACAAGTACTCAGAAAGCATGAAAGCAAATAGGATGTTGATTTTGGGTGAACACTTCAAAAACTAGTTGGAAAATCTTTCTTCAAGATGGTTTATAAAGAATTTGTCCCTCACATATATATCTAAAATTTGTGCCATCACTGTTTTTTATGGCTTTCTTCAATGACACATCATCCACTTCAATAGCTTTTGAAAGAAGGGACCTAGTGCTACAGTTAAAGTTGCAAAACATTTATCTGACCCTAAATAACATACATCAAGTCTTTAATGTACAAGTATTTAGTGTAAATGTTCAAAAAGTACCATCACTGTATTCTATGTGTTTCTCCATTGACACACCTTCCAGTTCAATAACTTTTGAAAAGAGGGTCACACCGTTACAAAACAAGTTGCTAAATATTTATATGACCCTCTTCAACATATCAGAAGTCTTTAAAGTTGAAGTATTTGCTCTAAATGATACATTTGTAACATCTCTGTTTTTCTTCATAAAAAACACCTACCTTCACTTCCAGTTCAATAACTTTTGAAAAGAGGGTCACACAGTTACAAAACATGTTTTTAAATAATTATATCACCCTCTTAAACATATCAGAAGTATTAAAAGTACAAATATTTGCTCTAAATGATACATTTGTAATATCTCAGTTTTCTGCATAGACACACCTACCTTCACATCCAGTTCAATAACTTTTGAAAAGAGCCTCACACCGTTACAAAACAAGGTGCTAAATAATTATCTGAACCTCATCTACATATCAGAAGTATTGAAAGTACAAGTATTTGCTCTAAATGATACATTTGCAGCATCTCTGTGTTATATGTTTTTCTTCATAGAGATACCTTCCAGTTCAATAACTTTTGAAAAGAGGGTCACACCGTTACAAAACAAGTTGCTAAATAATTATCTGACCCTCTTCATCATATCAGAAGCCTTTAAAGTTGAAGTATTTGCTCTAAATTATACATTTGTAACATCTCTGTTTTTCTTCATAAAAAACACCTACCTTCACTTCCAGTTCAATAACTTTTGAAAAGAGGGTCACACAGTTACAAAACAAGTTGCTAAATATTTATATGACCCTCTTCATCATATCAGAAGTCTTTAAAGTTGAAGTATTTGCTCTAAATGATACATTTGTAACATCTCTGTTTTTCTTCATAAAAAACACCTACCTTCACTTCCAGTTCAATAACTTTTGAAAAGAGGCTCACACAGTTACAAAACAAGTTGCTAAATAATTATATGACCCTCTTCAACATATCAGAAGTATTAAAAGTACAAATATTTGCTCTAAATGATACATTTGCAATATCTCAGTTTTCTGCATAGACACACCTACCTTCACATCCAGTTCAATAACTTTTGAAAAGAGGCTCACACCGTTACAAAACACGGTGCTAAATAATTATCTGACCCTCATCAACATATCAGAAGTATTAAAAGTACAAATATTTGCTCTAAATGATACATTTGCAATATCTCAGTTTTCTGCATAGACACACCTACCTTCACTTCCAGTTCAATAACTTTTGAAAAGAGGGTCACACCGTTACAAAACATGTTTCTAAATAATTATATCACCCTCTTAAACATATCAGAAGTATTAAAAGTACAAATATTTGCTCTAAATGATACATTTGCAATATCTCAGTTTTCTGCACAGACACACCTACCTTCACTTCCAGTTCAATAACTTTTGAAAAGAGGCTCACACAGTTACAAAACAAGTAGCTAAATATTTATATGACCCTCTTCATCATATCAGAAGCCTTTAAAGTTGAAGTATTTGCTCTAAATGATACATTTGTAACATCTCTGTTTTTCTTCATAAAAAAACACCTACCTTCACTTCCAGTTCAATAACTTTTGAAAAGAGGGTCACACCGTTACAAAACAAGTTTTTAAATAATTATCTGAACCTCATCTACATATCAGAAGTATTGAAAGTACAAGTATTTGCTCTAAATTATACATTTGCAGCATCTCTGTGTTATATGTTTTTCTTCATAGAGATACCTTCCAGTTCAATAACTTTTGAAAAGAGGCTCACACAGTTACAAAACAAGTTGCTAAATATTTATATGACCCTCTTCATCATATCAGAAGCCTTTAAAGTTGAAGTATTTGCTCTAAATGATACATTTGTAACATCTCTGTTTTTCTTCATAAAAAACACCTACCTTCACTTCCAGTTCAATAACTTTTGAAAAGAGGGTCACACAGTTACAAAACATGTTTCTAAATAATTATCTGACCCTCTTCAACATATCAGAAGTATTAAAAGTACAAATATTTGCTCTAAATGATACATTTGCAATATCTCAGTTTTCTGCATAGACACACCTACCTTCACATCCAGTTCAATAACTTTTGAAAAGAGGGTCACACCGTTACAAAAGTAGTTGCTAAATATTTATATGACCCTCTTCAGCATATCAGAAGTCTTTAAAGTTGAAGTATTTGCTCTAAATGATACATTTGTAACATCTCTGTATAACAGAATAATAAATCAATAATGAATAAACATAAATAATAATTATATATATATATATATCTCTATCGTATAGATATATAATATATATATATTTCTGTAATATATATTTTCCAAACATAACCGAATATACTACTGCTAAGCATAAACCTGAGTCGAACTTGGAAGTTTTCATTTTAAAGGAAAACTAGGCCATGTTTGTATTTCATGGCGCTGTCCACATATGTGGTGCTGAAGGTCCTATAGGATCCTACCTGCAACTTAAAGTTAAAATAATTTTTCAGTGTTTGCCCATCGTAAATACGAAATAACCATTTAAGTGTTTTAAACATTTTGTAGATCATAATTTAAAAGTTAACTATCAAAATATCAAATTTCTCAATAATTTCTCCTTCACAAATGCAAGTGAGTTTTTTACAAACTGCATTCACTTAAATGGTCAGCAGAAGACAACATGCACTACAACAATATGTGATGCAGGGAGAGATCCAGGCAGACAAAGTATTTCCCTAAAGTTTATTAACAACTTTTATCATGAATCATAAGTGATAATTACAGATGATAACAATTACAGATTAAAATAAAAGGAAAAGAACCAAAATGGACAAATAAAATCCAAACTGACTATATTCTGCAAAACTCTGACAGAGTAATATAAAATATAAGTATAGTAATCTTGAGAAGTCAAAAGACGAAGGCCTTCGGAGCATGTAATAAGAGCAGATAAAAGAAGAAGTTGATCAAAAAGCCTGTTTGGGAATAATATGTAGACCACAGACTTACATTATCTGACTAAACCACACAATGTTTGTCTGATCGATAAATGTCAAAAGTTTTTATACATTACGCCTTACCAAGTAACCCCCCCCCCCAGCTAAAGTCCAAGCTGGGTCAGCATGACATGACAATGAGGTGATATAAATAAAATCATTTAACAATACAGATGCGACTGTGGTTTCACATCCTTTGAGAAAAATCTGCAGAGCTTGCCATCTTCAAATATCAATCAGCAACAAATAACAGATCTCAACATACAGCACATAGTACATCCTTGCATATATACATTTTAATTTTTTTTGCCATACATTATGTTTCCAACATTTTGTTCAAACATCACTTAAGCATAACCAAATGTACCTTTTACATGTCAAATTAAGAAAAATATACTACAATGGAATAAGCAAATTATAAATGAAACTAACCATTACAAAAAATATAAATGAATAATCCTTGAGTAACTGAGAATAACGTAAGACAGTAATATGAATACAATGTAACAAACTTTAAAAGTAAAAAAGATAACTCCTAATTATTATACTGTACTGCCTAAACTCATAAGGAATATACTGTATGAATGAATATGAAATAGAACAAAACATAAGCACATTGGACATTTGCAAAGACCAGTAGGTCTTTAGTAGGTAGTAGTACCAATATGCAACATAAACTGAATACTACAAAAGTAATTCCATAACCTATTAAATAGCCAATACATATTTCTTACCGTTTTAACACACTTTCAGCATAAGCTCCTATAACTGAATAGCTTACACACACAAATCACAAGTCCATGCTTGTTCTTCTGGTGGCACATTAATGTTGAGACACGGAACATGAAACCACCTCTTGCATGATTCACACTGAATCTGGAAGATAAATAGGACATGTTGTTAGATACATTTAGAAATTGTAGGAATTTTAAAAAGTAGTTGTGAGAACACTTGTTTTCACTTTACACAAGTAGCCAGTAGGCAGAAATGGCATGGTCAATACCCAGATGATTTGCTCCTCTGTTTGGCCTTTTTCTAATTTTCCACACACAGAGCAGTACTCCTCTCTTGACACTGCAATTATTAGAATGTAGATAGGATTATAATGAATCTCTCTGTGTCTAACATGGAAATAAACTGTTTGTTCAAAGTACTTTATACCTGATGCCAGCAAAATGTCTTTGGCCAGATTTTTCCTGTAGTGGCACATCATCTCCTTGCTGGGTGTGATATTAATTCTGTCAGGAATTTTGGGGAACTCTTCCACCACCTGTTTGGCCATCTAAAAGGATAGTAGTGAAAAGTAACAGACACCGTCTCATATGGGAAAAGGTCAGGACAGTGTTTAGGTAAACCACTTTTACCACTCATTTACCAGCATCACAAAGACACCACAGCTGAAACTATCCTCCTGAAATGAATGTTGGATTTTGCCAGGTTTCCACTTCTTCTTCACCCAGTCTGTCTTTTCATACCTATGACTTCTCATTTGGAAAAAAGCTCTGTTTTTGGAAAAATGCAGTGTGTGTTTATGTTAGTCTTAAGCAACACCAACTATGCTAATTTACCATTATTCGTGTTTTGGAGGTAAACATGCTACATAACTTTTTCAAACAAAATATCATACCCAAATTTTTTGCATGTCTCTTTGGCTTTTTCCATTTCATTTGTACCCATTTGAGAGTCAAGTATGAAAATGGTGTCACAATGAGCATGTAGGTACTAAATGGAGAAAAATAAACAAGAAAATTATAACTACAAAGTCAATTCTCACAAATCTCACTGAAAAGATCCAACCTTTCTATATGGCCGTATCCATGTTTACAGTATATGTACTAGCTTAACATTCTATTTGAAGACTTCTTACTTACCACAAACCTCCAGTGGTTCTCATTGATATTTACGAAAGTGATGAGGCCATCATATTGCTCAAAGTTGACCTGTTTAACAGAAATGTTAATTATCATGTCTGTGTACTGCACATATCAAAATTAAGAAATGTAAATAGTTGCTCTCACTTTTCGCAATCCTTGCCGTGCCATCTCCTCCCTTGTGCCATTTAAAATGACTTGTGTGGTGTAATAGTTTAGCTGGTAGAGATTTGCACCCGTCATATGAAGTACAGCTCTTAAATAGCACTCAATAGTCTAAAAAAGGATACAGCATTTCAGTTGGAATCAAATTACTTCAATTATTACATATGGGGACAGTATGTACTTATCATACTGTAAAAGATAAATATAATTGTACAATAATGCTTTTTGACTTTAGTTTAACATATGTGTACCTCTCCATATAACCAGTCATGTGGCCTCAGTGATTGCAATTCCCTGTGATGTAACGTTATCTCCAGATTCTGCCTAGGAGACTTCACAATGGCTACAACCAGCTCTGTAGGTGGCTTCTTCCATAGCATGTTGACCTGTAATGATATGAAGTTCATACAGTCAATAATAGCGTACCTTAATATATGCAAGAAATATTTTTCGGTTTTGTACTAACCACTTCATTACCTCTTCCGCTTCTCAAGCTGACTTGTGTGAAAACTGGAACTTTTCTTGCTCTGCGTCACATCCAGCCTTCTTTTTTTGGGAACAGGTATTTTTTGTGGAACCGAATAGAATTTAGATTTGGTGGATGGGAAACGTTCTTCCTTCTTCATCCAAGTTTCCTGAGACTGATCAAGGTTCACAGGTGGCTCAGGTTGGAGCAACGGCTTTTGAGGAATGTTTTTCTTCATCCAAGTTTCTTGAGACTGATCAAGGTTCACAGGTGGCTCAGGTTGGAGCAACAGCTTTTGGGGAAGGTTATGCTGAATGATATTCTCCGTATATCTTGCTTGCAGAGACTGATGCATTTTTCTTATGAAGGTTCCTGGTTTGACCTTTTTTTCTTTCTGCATTATGGAATGTTTGACAATTCCAAACCACTTTTCTACATGACAATTGGTATCTCTTGTTTTTGGCTGTTTCTTTGCTGTCACCAAGTCCTGTTCATGAGATTCATACCTACTCAGGTCTCCCAACAGCAAGCCACTCCAAAGAGGAAAAATGGCAAGGTATGTATCAAAGAGGACAGTGATGATGCCTGGACAAAAGTATGGGTTGTCCTCTTTTACCAACCATGTCTCATCCCCTGCCACTTGTTCCTTCACCTCTTGCATGACCTGCTGAAAATAAGCAGAGAATGGTGATCTGCCAGTGATGGTCGTTGCATGTCTTCTGTCTTCACTTTCACACATTTCCCAGTCTTTAGATTGGGTAGTTTCTTCCAGTGTATCCTCTTTGGATCTTGAGATTACACTCTCCAAAACACACAGACTTTCTTTGACAAGCTTTGTGTTTTGTGGGGTTGTGAGCAGGGCACATAATGCACGGAACACAATTCTTGATTCAGTCATGTTGCTGGCATTTTGGAGTCTTGCGAAAGCAAACGTGGCAAAGTCTCTGAGTCCTTTGTCATCTGTTTGCCTACAGATTGCCTGTCTGACAGCTTTCAAAATGTGCGCAGAGCAAATGTGGAGGACAGTATACGACTTAATTTCCACCCATGATTTTTGCCCCATGCACAACTCATATGCTCTGTTCAGGTAAGAGCTGATGTGCTCTTTGTTTAAAGCAAGCATCACACTTTGTATTAACGCCCAGCTTTAATCAGTCTCGACCTGGTGAATATTTATTTGTGTGTATTTTGACAAATGCATGTAAATTGCATGAGCCAAAATGTGATTGGTGGAACTGAGTGATCATTGGAGAGCATTTCACAAACGGGAAGAGGTGGTGCACCTCGATCCTTTCCTGGAAGAACAACTGCATAGTACAACACACGCTTTGGCTGTTCTGGTATTTTTGAGACAACTCCACCAGTGGCATCAAGATAGAGGGCCACAGGAGAGCTACTTCGCAAATGATGCACAAGAATGCTGAGGCCACACTCTGTGTACTAATGAACAATGAACGGATTCATACTGAAAAGCTGTATGTAGCCTGGTATTCTAAAGAATTGTGTGCCACATTCCTTGAGTAGTGTCTGCAGTAAGTATATTTCCATGAAGATGTCAGAGTGAATGGATTCCTTTTTTCTCATTTCTGAGCCTATTACTTTCAACACTTTTTTACTGAGACATTCAGTCATGTTCCCAGCAAGGAGTTGGTCTTTTGGTGTTGATTGAAGTGTACTGTAAAAATGCTGGCTGGGTCCATGCGTTAGGGCCTTGGCTATTTTTCCTCTTTTTAGGTTGGTTGCTGGCCTAGCCTTTTTCTCTGAAAGTTTGTGTTGTATATCTCCAGTTTGTTGGACTAGCATTTTCACATCTTGGTCCAATGCAGCAGGATTATTTTGCATTGTGAAAGAGTATTTGGCTGGGCAAGAGAGGAATGTGCAGGCTGCTTTCATTGTTAAATATGGAGGATTTTTTTTCTGCTCCAGGGAGCCTTGACATGTTGATATTTAAATGAGAGAGTACAACATGGATTTTTCTCTTTAAAGCTGTCGTACACATGGTCTGTCCAAGGTTCTCTTAATTTGGAGGCTCCTTTTTGTGGCCTTATCCTATCCCAAAGTTTTCTTGCCATGGAGATAAAAAAGTTTCTTCACTTCTGGACATTGTCTCAAAACATCTACACCAGGCTCTCCTTCCCGTATCTTCATAGTCTTAGGTGCAGTCTGTAGACCCTCTGAGTCAGTGTGTGGATCTTCGTATATAGGTTGAGAGTGGAAGTCTGTCCACGTCTTTCCAAAATCTCAGTGTCATACTGGGTGTCCACATCTGCCTCTTCTGTATCTGGGTTACATAATTGTAATCAATTAATACATTTTCAAACTCATTTACATTCACCACATGTTATGTGGGAAATTTATCATGTTGATCCCCACATTTTTACCAACTTAACATTTTCTCTCTCTCTAAATTATAGAGTATATATAATATATATATATAGATATATAGCTTTTACAGTAATAATAAAAGGGAAAGTATAGAAAGAGAAAGAAAGAATATGCAAAAAGAGGGGGAGGGGGGGGGGTTGTAAGTTTGTGGAGTGGGTAGAGAAAGGGGTGTAATGACAAAGAGAAGAAGAGTGCAACAGGAACAGAGGAGGCCATTGATCTGGTGGAAAGAGCATGAGAACAAACTATAAGAAGGCATGGATATAGAAGAAGTAGACAGAAGGGTGGAAGGCGCAGAAGGAGAGGTAGAAGGAGAAGATGAATTTAACATGAAATGACAGTTACTCTAATAGACTATGTAATAAACATGGCCTTCCTTTAAAAGAAGCTGGTAAAACAGAAAAAAAAAAAACTCATATGCAGTGATTGTCTAAACATATAGTAAAACATTGTTTCTAACAAGTATGGGCTAATAATATTGAGTTTTCCGTTTGCTAACACACAATCATTTTATCTCAAAACTACACACTAGCTTGTGCAAACTGTACACTTTCAGGTCAAAGGGAAACATTTACAAAAAACATACTCTTTTGCCAGAATCAATTTTTTGGCCTAGATGACACACAAAACTATTTTACATATACGCACCACTATTTCAGAACACTAGTAAGATCAATTCAAAACTCTGTTACAAACACCTCCTTTTGGGAAACAGGAATCATTTTGCTAGTCTGTTCCAGTATAAATAGAGCGCTGCAGTGCAGATACAGAACAATTCTACTGTGCCCGTAAGGTGACATGTTCGGTTCACTTAGTTTTGTCGTGGCCACGACATAATAAGTCGTGGGAACGTGATATTATGTCTTATGGCCACAAGATAATTTTGTCGAGATAAAGACATATTTTTCTCCTGGCCACGAGTTTAATGAGTAAACAAACCGGTGTGACCATAGCAACCCGGGATTATCAGAGATAGATTCATTAATATTTTATTTTGAATTAAGAAATTATTATAGAATTATTATAGAAATTATTATATTAACCATAGGCCTTGGCTAACTGGCATAAAGTTGGTTTGACATTGGACGTTCGATATTCACAAATTTAGGGACCGTCTCTAAAGTTACATACAACATTGGTATACACTTTCTAACTTCAATAGCATTTGAGGAGAATGACTTACAGTCATAAAAACAACTGTAAAGTGTTCATCTAGGTGTCAACTATAATGCACAACTTTTACATTTTTTATATTTATTAAAATACACTGTAAATCATATGTACAAAATGGTACTTCACAACCGAATGGCCTCAAATGCAAATTTAAGGCTCAATAGCATTTGAGGAGAATGACTTAGTTGTAATTATAAGTATATTTAAAAAAATCGTCTATGGAATGTCCCCATTTGTACGTTTGATTTATTTACTTATTTATGGTTATTTAATTATTACACACCCTAAGAACAATACTGTAAAGACATCACAACCTTTAACTGAGTGGAATAATTTTGTGTCACTGAATTGTAATTTACAATATTGTGGCATGTTTTAAGGTTTAAAAATTGTTCAATGTAATTGCCTTTCAGATACCTTTGTCTGTAACTACATACCTGTAGGCCTTCTCTATTTGTAATTATGGAACCTTTCAATAAATATCCAATTACAATGTTAAGATGCAGAATTCAACTAATTTTGTTAAAATAATGTTCATATAAATAAATAAATAAATAAATAAAAGTCATTATAACAATAAAAATTACATTTAGGATTAGGATTAATTTGACCTTTAGGGAAAATCTTCTTTAAGCTCAGATGACAGTTGGGCAAAGATGCCTATAGGAGGTAATTTCTACATTTTCATTTTTTTGTGCCATTAGAATTAAATTGACAGAGAGAGAGACCTTTTGAATTGCTGTTCATATAAAAGGTTAAACATTAGAGCTACAATTAATTTCAAATAAAAAAACTGAAAGATCCAGTCAACTCTAAAGCACTCAGAACTTCTGAAACAATAAATAAAAAAATACGGAGACAGAAGAGACTCAATTATTATAACAACACACTTCAAAAGATTTAAAACACAATTGATCAGTGTAAGTTCCGGAGCATGTGGAACTGTTTAAACAATACAAAGCCACAAAACTAGCCATATAAGATGGTCAAATTTGGAAAGTTTATTTTGAGAACCTTTTATTTTCCAGGGTTGGAACTATACTCTGCAGGACAGCGGCTGTCTAGGACCCAACTTGCCTACCCCTGCCTTACACCCTCAATCACCATTCCCTACATTATTTTACCGATATAGTTTACCTGACAGAGAGAATGAAAACAAATGAGTGAATTCAGACACTAATGAACACCTGCTGTTAACAAGAAGAGTCACTGAAGGAAAGAGAAACAGGAATTGAAAAAAAGAGACGAGATGAGCAGAAGC
This sequence comes from Sinocyclocheilus anophthalmus, assembly GCA_018155175.1. NCBI lineage: Eukaryota > Metazoa > Chordata > Actinopteri > Cypriniformes > Cyprinidae > Sinocyclocheilus > Sinocyclocheilus anophthalmus. Next base: position 145 of record JADLZN010008489.1, on the reverse strand, counting down.
ACAATAACTATAACTGACTTCAGCCACAGCCTTACATGAAATCAACTGAAGTTTTTCGAACAACCTAGTATGAGAGCCTGTTCTAGTACACCCCCAAAACAAAATCAAGACTTTGTAAAAGAGCATAATAGGACCCCTTTAAATT
>JADLZN010008488.1:0-65555 GCA_018155175.1 Sinocyclocheilus anophthalmus | reverse complement strand
CCTACAGCGTGGCTTGCTCTCGCCCTTGAAATGCTTTGTCTTTGCATGAGCTTTGACATAGCTGGAGCTTATAGACTTTCACAATTGACAGATAACAATAAATATGACTGACACACACATAGCGCTTCGCTGAATGACAGAAAGCTGACGCTGCCTCCACCGTACGTGCTTTTATAGCTTCCTGGTCATGACGTCATCCGCCGTGACGTCCCGCGCAGCTATTGGACTGATTTCACATGTGATTCAGAGCGTGGATCGCAGAAGGCGTTCCCCTAGCGTTTTCCAATGCAGCTCGAGTTCCTGAAGAGGAACTGGACGTGATATTAGTTATATGCAAGTTTCAAATCATATTGAGGCCTATGTGAGATACTATTGACTACAATTGACAATTTAGGAGGAGATGGTGAAAAAATAGCCGAACAGCCAATCCATTCTCACTCCCAAGGCATCAAAAACATTAGGTAACGCTAGGTGACACTATGTTGACTAACTAGGAACCCCATTTCTTTCACTGAAAAACCTTTGACGTCAATACTCAGATATAAAGGGCATCATAATCTTATAGTCATCAAAATAATTATTGGGGTATAATTTTGTCATTATGACATATACAAACCCAATTACAAAACCCAAGTTGGGACACTGTACAAATTGTGAGTAAAAAAAAGGAATGGAATAATTTACAAAATCTCATAAACTTATATTTTATTCACACTAGAATATAGATAACATATCAAATGTTGAAAGTGAGACATTTTGAAATGTCATGCCAAATATGGGCTCATTTTGGATTTCATGATAGCTACACATTCCAAAAAAGTTGGGACAGGTAGCAATAAGAGGCCGGAAAAGTTAAATGTACATGTAAGGAACAGCTGGAAGACCAATCTGCAACTTATTAGGTCAATTGGCAACATGATTGGGTATAAAAAGAGCCTCTCAGAGTGGCAGTGTCTCTCAGAAGTCAAGATGGGCAGAGGATCACCAATTCCCCAATGCAGATACCTTAACTTACAACCACCTTGCTAACTATTAATAAGCAGCAAATTAAGAGTTTATTAAGGCATAATATAAGTCATAGTTAATAGTTAGATAACAGTGACAATTGACCTTACATACATACATTTAGAGATTCAATGTATTTATGATTACATGTGTAAATAACCTGAGCAATTAGTTAAATTTTAATTGGATTATTTTTTATCAACTGACACCCCTAACTTACACATCTTAAAAAATAAATTGCTCACAGCCTAAAGGTTTTTGGCACGTGCATACATGAGGTCATGCGAGCTCACAGTAACCACATGACATTTTTTCATGCACATTAATTAATAGTAGCAGTAAGAAATGGGAATAGAAAACCATAATTTCAAACCATTATAGCTATGCTTGAACTATAGTTAAAATTTGTGGTCACAGTAACAGATATGCACAAAAAAACACTGATGACCATGTACTGTGTATTCACCTTGAGTAGGTCCAGGTCAGTGGCCTGTTGCATTTGAGCTTGCTGTGCAGACTCACTCTGAGGATGAACCAAGTTGAACAGACGCACCAACCTCACCGCATCCTGCATTCTGTAATCACGACAACATATGATCATCATACAAGGCAACTAGACTTCTCACAAGACCATACATACAGCAATTAAACTGAAATTAAAGGTGCTGTGAGCAATGTCAGTGAATCAAAAACTTCCAAGAGTTTTAAGGACCGAAGCTTCCTCCAAGCTATACAGATATTCACTCATCTTGCCTCTTTTGTGGTTTCTTCATTTTCCTTTCATATGTAACTATAATGTAACTACTTATAAGGCATATTTTACATGGAGCAAATGCTTCCCCACTGGCACAAATCTTGTAAATAATACAAGATTAATTTCTGCTTTTAAACCCTCCGGTACACTTGTCCAATATACTTTCAATGCAAGTGCTTTACTCTAAGCATGTTTTTGTTCTTTTTATAAAACTGAGTGACAAATAATTTTTTTTTTGTGGAAACTGACTGCATCGGCACTGAAACCAGATCATTCCTTTTTTCTCACAGGTCTCTCTGCAACATGTCCACAAGAAGGCCATCAATTCGCCGGCCGTTAACCAGATGCCAGGTCAAACCACCGAAAAACCGTGTGGATCTGAGCAGATCGTATTTCCCATGCTTTTCAATGTCTTCATAGGTCAGCATGAGCACCTAAAAGACCATATAAATATTATTCTCTCCAAGAAACTCAGAATAACATGTTTTCATGCACTGGTGACAGCTTATCGCACAACCCTTGTATACATCTGTCTGTCAGCAACTCACATTATTAAATTCTGCAGAGTCTGGCTCAAATTGGACAATGCATTGGTTTAGCACATCCTCATGTCTATCCTGCTCAAAGACCACCTGCAGAGAGAAGGAAACAGACATTTTCTTGTCAGAAATGAAAACATGTGCAAATTAATAAGACTTGATCAGCTTTTGCACTTTCCATACCCTAAGGTTTTCTTCCTTAAAGATGGGTGGTGGTGTAATCTTACGACCCTCTTTGGGGAAATAAACTTGTATCAGCCTATCTCTTTCATTCCATGTTGCTTTTCTTAGGGTTCCACTGGGCTCTCTCACAACAATGAATCTTTCCTTTGGAATAATGTATGAGAATGAGAAACAAAGGTTCCAACAGTAAGAAAGACACATAACAGTACCTCTGTATACACACAAAAAGATCAGAAAGTACATTAATAGATGAGAAAATTACTAAGAAATTAATACATAAAAAAAAATTGGCTTATTCAGGTTTTTAACCCAAGAACAACAGGAAGGTTCATAAATTACTTTTAAAATCAATGTAAAATGAAACAGATTCGCTAAACAATGTCCTTTTCTTACTCTATTCGGGACGTTAAAGTTGATGTCGGTGAAGACATATTTAGCAGTGTCCATGCCTTCTAGCATCTGATCTTCATAGAGCACATCATTTATGGGCTTCCTCTCAGGCAGGACCGGTGGCATCTTCAGCAGATGTTTTGCCTGTTCCTCTGCCTTACGCACTGCCTGCTCAGCAGCAGAACACATAAACCCAATTAAGACCACAGTTTTTCTAGCAGAATAACTGTATCTGATGTTATTCCCAAATGCCCTACTGAATCTCTTTCCATTTCATCAGGTATCTCATCCCCTCATTAACCCTATTGTATCATATAACCATCATCTCACAAATTCCATCCCATCATGAATCCTGACCGATCATGAGAAATCTCACCTCTTCTAATTCAGTGTCTGTCATAAGCTTGTATTTAGATGGCGTTAGCTGCTGTCTTATGGGTCGGAACACTTTCTTCAGGTCCAGACCAGTGATTTTGGTCAGAATGTCTTGAACCTCTGTATCTGTGAACTGAGCTTTAGGTGCATCCACAAAGCCCTGAAAGAAAGAAGGGGACAATCAATCAATCAATAATCATCAATCAATCAATCAATCAACCACTGACTGACTGAATGAATGAATACTGATTAATTGAATGAAGCTTAACTTAACAGTTATGTTATCGCATCGAAATACAAAGGTACTTTGAAATATACCACACTACTTCTAGATATATCAGACAGCTCAGTATTTACATGCGTAAAAAAAATTCCAAATAAGAATAACAGCATCAAAGTATAAAACACGGTAAATTACTGTGGTAGAAAAATGGTAAACGAACTGTACTTTTTCGTTAAGCATGAGTTTCGTTTCAGTGTTCTAATGACTTTAAAGCTATTTTATATTTAGTAGCCACATGAGACATTAAAACTGCAAAACATTAAACGTGATATACAAGGTCAGCTCTACACTATTGTGTAGCACAGAACCACTAACGTCTCATTTACAGTGACTATACTTACTACTGCTTGATGCTGATACACAGAACATTCGCGTAGTTGTTTGCACATGAGCTACACATTTAACGCAAAAGTAAGACTTTACTAAACACCTTGTGAAACTGAACGTAGCCATGCTGTTATGATATCTCTGCGGCTGTGTATTGAACTTCCTCCTTTCAAAGAACCACAAGGAATTCTGGGAGATGTAGTAAATAACATCCGAGAACAGAGTTCGAAGAGAAAGGGACAGCTTTTTCGCTGTCTGCCACCATTTTCATTCAAACAAGCAAACAAATAATTAGACTTTTAAATTTACCAACTGAAAACGCATGTACGCAAAAAACAACAACAAAACAAAAAACAGCTACCAATGGTAGCCTATAAAATAAAAATTCTCTGTGCATTCCGTCCTATAAAACAACGTTTATTTTGTTGTAACAGCCATTTAAAAAAATGAATGTTTAATGGTAAATCTGTTGTAGATTAGCGGATAGACTGTCAGTTCAGCTGTGTTTTTTCAAATGCCTGAGTACTAAACTGGTTAAGACTCTCTTTATGGAGGGCGAAACCTGCAAAAAACAATAAATAAATAAATACACAAAATAAATAAATAAATGTGTGCATAAATACACACATATTCTTGTATTCTTGTTTAAATACATAAATAAATAATTATACATGTGATGAAAGTAGGAAAAATAAATGTTGTGCAGAGAAAAAAAATCATGTGGTGGAACTACATTCAGAAATAAATGAGTGATCAAAGGAAAATAAATAGGATGAGTTTAGCATTTCCTTAAACATTTTCCATTTGTCCACTAATTTATTTTATTTATTTGCCTACTTTAGTCACATGTTTAATTATTTCTATATGTATTTAAACAAAAATTTGTGTATTTATACAGACATTTATTCATTTGCATATTTATTTATTTGTGTATTTATCTATTTATTTAGTGTTTTTGCAGGTTTCGCCCTCCATACTCTTCCACTGACAAAGGGCAAAATAATGCCAATATAACGACTGCCAATAAATCTTTATTTTTAAGGAATTGGTTTAACAGGGATATTAATCATCTTATGAATATGTTTGATAATTATGGGAATCTTTTAACTTATGAACAATTCATGCGAATCCACAGTTTCCCTGTGCATTTTAAGGAATTTAATTCGGTCATTAAAGCTATTCCTCCTACTCTTGTTCGTCTTGTTAAAAGTCATATTCACTATACCTCTACAATAATGACAAACCCCAAATTAATTTTAAACGGTCTTGAACTGATTGATAAAAAATGCAATAACAAACATATTTGTACTGTTTTCCAAAAACAAAATAAAGTAACACCTAGAGGAAAATTCTTTTGGAACTCTATTATTGATAATGTTAAGTGGAAGACTGCTTGGTTAATTCCCTTTAAATATTGTATCAATAACAAAACTAAAGAAATACATTTTAAAATTTTGCATACCATCTACCCTGTTAAATCAACAATGCCAAGATACTCTGATATTGATGATTTATTCTCCTTTTGTAAAAATGAGAAAGAGGTGTTATCACATAAATTTTTTGATTGTAAAATTACCCAAAATATTTGGAAGGAATTGGCAGAATTTAGTTTTAATCTAGTAATGGATAAATACTGTTTTTCTTTAAAGGATATTATTGTGTACTATGAAAACAATGTTAACAAAGGTCTTGAATACATTGTAAATCTATTCATATTGCTGGCAAAATTGTATATACATAAACAAAAATGCTTAAATTCATCCCCAATATTTAAGATATTTTTAGTGGAATTTGATTGTTTTATATCTTCTCTGAAATTGTTAAAAAAACAAAAAGTCATTAACATGTTTAAAATAGTATGACATTATTTTCAGTTCCCGTTACTAATTAATGTCACACCTTGTATAGCACTGACTGTCTTCTGCTATGCTCTTTTTTGTTATTGTTCTATTAATAATAAAAAAATAAATTAAAAAAAAAAGACAAGGGGCAAAATGTCCCCAAAAAGAAAAATCCACATAAAGGTCAAATTTGTAAAGAAAAAAAAATGCACCATATAAAATGTTTTAACATAGGGTAAACGATATACATATTTGTTCCAAATAATTGTTAATCTAATGACAAACTAGGTGAGTGTGATGAACACGATGAGCGCATCCAGGACCTGCTAGGACTGTAAACACAGAGTTTAACAAGTAGCCTATCAAGATTATCATGCAAATGAAATGGCCATTGATAAGCTAGTTTACTGCTTGCTAAATGGCAGCTCTACCTTCATGTAGAAGGGAAAAAATAAGAACAAGAAAAGCACAGGACGCATTTGTATTGCAACACTGATCAGAATTCTGAATTAAAGACAATAATGAAATGAGGATCATTGATCTCTTTCTTGCATATTAATAGTACAATATTACACTGTCAAATGTGTTAATAATTTGTAAAATAATGATAAACGTGAACTGTATGTGAATTTGTGGCCAGCCAGTAGATTCATACCTCAAGTGGAAGATCTGAGAAATCTATTCCAAATACGGTTTGTAATTAGACTTTAATTAAAATAAACACAGAAACAAATATCCCAACAAAAAATGAATGCTGAAATGTTTTGTGTTCACCATACATGTTGAAAATATTAGGATTATTAAAGCCTAGCAGTTTTAGCCCAGGTTAAACCTTTTTGTCGCAAGATGGCGCTACTTCGACCTTACTAGGCAAAAAAGCTTATAATATATAAAAAAGTTTATATATAAATCTGGTGATTTGCACAGGTTTTTTCTTTAGGGCAAGGGGTGGGGAACGTTGATCCTGGAGGGCCACTCTCCTGCAGAGTTTAGTTCCAACCCTGAAAAACCCTAGAAAAAAAAAAACCTAAATGCATCCCAAAGACCTTGATTAGCTGGTTCAGGTATGTTTGATTAGGGTTGGAGCTAAACTCCACAGGACAGTGGCCCTCCAGGATCGAAGTTGCCCAACCCTGCTTTAGGATATGATCAGGGGCTGTGGTCAGGTTAGGCCAGGGCTGTCCAAACTCGGTACTGGAGGGCCGGTGTCCTGCAGAGTTTCGCTCCAACTTGCCTCAACACACCTGACTGGAAGTTTCTACGCCTAGTAAGAGCTTGATTAGCTGGTTCAGGTGTGTTGAATTAGGGTTGGAGCTAAACTCTGCCAGACACCGGCCCTCCAGGATTCAACGTTCACCACCCCTGCTTTGGGATCTGATCAGGGGCTGTGGTCAGGTTAGGCCAGGGCTGTCCAAACTCGGTCCTGAGGGCCGGTGTCCTGCCCAGAGTTTAGCTCCAACTTGCATCAACACACCTGACTGGAAATTTCTAGCATGCTATAAGAGCTTGATAGTGGTCCAATTGTTTAATTAGGGGTGGAGTAAACTCTGCGGACACCGGCCCCTCAAGGAACGAGTTTGGACAGCCCTGGCGTTAGGCAATAGTAAATATCCTAAACCTGATTTAAAGTTTATGGAGATGTCCTAACAAATATAGTAAAACAAAATTTATTAGACCCAAAACATTTGCACAAAGCATGTATGGAGACCTACAGTTGGTGAACCTGTATACAGGTCAATCATCTGCACGAGATGACATATTTTTATCAGTAGATGGCGCCAGAGGTGGACATCTTAAAAAACAGACAAAAAATAATAATAATAATAATAATAATAATAATAATTTAATAATAATAATAAAAAATAATAAAGTTAGATATTTATTTATGTTCTTTATTTGTGTATTTATTTATTTTTTACAATAACATTGTCAAATATTTCCTTGATGAAATAATTAAATTTCCTTTGCACACCCCAAAGTTGACACTGGGATTCAACAAGATACATTATCAGCTTAAGTGTTATGCCCAGATTCCGAAGTCAAAACAATTGTTATCAATCAATGTTCTTATTTTTTGTATATGCTGATGCTTGCTCATATCTTGATAAACTGCTATGATGCTGACATTTATCATTAATCAAATATAGCCTATGGTAATTGAAAAATAGCACCACATATTACATTTTAAAATCTGCTAGGCTATCTGTTGGGTTTGTCTGTTTGTGTTGTCTATCCACTTTTGGCAAGGGTTCCTGTGATCACCATCTATCTCATGTGAACAGCTATGAGTTTTTAGGTAAAACTTATTTTTTGTTATAATTGTTTAAATATAGGCTATGTCCTATGTATTTATGTATGTATGTATGCATGTTTTTTTATGTCAATCACTTGACATCAGACCCGAAGAGCTGACTGTGGGATCCTGAGTGTTTAGAAACTCTGTATGTCCCTCTAAAGGTGCTCATAGCTGTTCGCATCAGACAGATGGTGATCACCACTAGCAGACTAATTTAGTGATCTCACTATTTACAATAATCTACAATAAATGCAATGCTAGTCTAATAGCTGAGTTATGATATCGTATGTAGACCTTTCATTATACCGTTGGACCCAGGTCAGACAGGGTAAGGTGTGTGTGTGTGTGTGCATGTTTATGTGGTTTATGAGGACACAAATTTGTATAATAACATGGGTATGACATAGGTATTACAACGAGAAGGTGATTTATGAGGACATTTTTAGTGTCCCCGTAATTCAAAAGGCTTATAAATAATTCAGAATGAGTTTTTTGAAAATCTAAAAATGCAGAAAGTTTCCTGTGAGGGGTAGGTTTAGGGGTAGGGTTGGTGTAGGGCAATAGAAAATATAGTTTGTACAGTATAAAAACCATTACGCCTATGAAATGTCCCCATAAAACATATAAAAACAAAAATGTGTGTGTGTGTGTATTAGTTTGACTGTACTTGTGAAACCTGTTAAACACAGACTAGAGAGCCAGACCTCACTAGTTAAAATGGCTTATAAATTGGGAAAATCACGTTTGTATTTATAAGTCTACGTTTCTATGAAGGTTATGTATAGGGGTAGGGGTCAGGATAGGCTATAGAAAATATTAACAGAAGGTTTTCTGTAATGGTAGGTTTAGGGGTAGGGTTAGGGTTAGCCCTAAACTCACCCCTCACCAAAACCTGCTGATATCAGTTGATTTAAAACAAAATGTCCTTTGACCCATTTATGATTTTTTTTAAATAATGATGTCCACTTTATTTTAATGTAACTACAAACATAACCCTGACCATAAACAATCCACTAAAAGAAAACATATTGCATTAATAAAATAAAACAATTTACCTGAATATCATCAAAAGGGGCTTTTGTCTGTGAAATATGTTGTCGCCAAACTAAGCAAAAGACTGTGGTATTTCTAATTAGCTGTGTATAAACATGAGAAGTCTAAGGAAAGTCAGCTAGCTAAGATAGCCAAGTAATCATGCATACATGTGTGTGTGCGCGCGTGCAGTGAACAGGTTAATGGTGGAGGGTATTCCACCAGAGGCAAGACTTGCCTTTCAAACAAGCAAAAGCTGTCTCCATATTGAACCAGACAACACACACACCCACCACACACACACACACACACACACACACACACACACACACCTATATTTGTCAAGCTTCATGCACAGGTATATGATTGTGATTATAGAATTTCGGATACTCTCTGAGAAGGTATCGAGTGGTGTGTGACAAAATGTGTATCAAAAGCTGAGTTAATCTCATATATACTATTTTTTTTTAATTGTAAAATTCAAGATAAGTTTTCAGGTAGGGTTTAGGATTGGGACAGATTAGGTAGTGTTTATAACTAGCTGTATATAAAAAACAATAGAATTCTATGGAATGTCTCCATTTAGAAAGCTAAGTAAACAAGTATGTGTGTGTGTGCGTGTGTCCAGGAAGGTCAGAGCTTGACCTAGGATTGCCTGGCTGCACGAGCAATGTGTGTGATTGTGTGTTATTACACGTGTATGCACACTTATTGTATATATAGACTAATTCAGTCTATGCTCGTTTTGGTTTCTTCACGCTAGTCAAAAAACTGAAGTTTCAGGAAAGAGTCAAATGGAAAGGAGTTTGTTGGTGTGTGTGTTTGTGTGCTCTCTGAGGCAGCTCTAAGGCTTCAAGGACTTGAGTATTGGTATTTCTCATTTCAATGGGAGGGAGGTAAAGGAGAGATTGGAAAAGGGCACAGTGACACTCATCCTCTATCTCCTTCCCAATAGAATTGCTCTCTTGTTTTCCTTTTCATTATAGTTCTACTTTCATTTTAAGAAAGTGATCTTGCAGTATTTACACATGAACAGTAACATAAACAGCAAAAGTGGTCTTAGTGGATTTGTTTGTTTGTTTCACAATAAAAAAAATTAAAACCTACTTTTTTATTCAGTTGTGTATATAAATGCAATCACATTTTATACCTTTGTTGGATCCCTTCATCCAAAGAAACTTTGATTCATGATTTTATAAATCAAACCCATAACCTTGGCCTTGCAAAAATAGCATTAATAGTAAGAGTAGTATGCGTTTATAAATGCTATTTAATAGATACTCATAATAGTTATTTGTGTATTTACATTGCAACACGAACACTTCAAAATAAAGTGTAACCTCAGTTTGTGATTCATAATTTAAACTTTGCTATGGTAAAGATTGTTCATTTCTTTTGATGTGTTACTGAGCCTTATTTATGACAAACTTATTAACATAAATATGCTACAGTGTGGGATGTGACAATAGCTGCAAAAAAAAAAACTTTTAGTCTGAACTTGATATAGTGATATTGCGGTTTACTTAACTGACCAGAGATTGCATTTTTAAAAAGACACTTTTAATGAATAACAACATTAATGAAATGCAACATTAATTTAAAAATAACTGGCAAATGGCAAAAATATGGCAAATGCATGCTGGGTTGCCTTCTGTGCATTTTTTTTAAGGACGCTTTTCCAGTGCTCTGAAAGCAACAGCTACATTCTTATATCATCTCACTTTCTTTCTTTATTTGTAATACTGTGACAACATTAGAGCATAAAACAACACAATAACATGAAATTTTAAAACAAGATATTCATACTTGTCTGCTTCTGTACTCACGGATGCACAGAGATGGTTTATGGGTTAAATACATGTACATCTCTGCAAATGTCAGATCTGGCAATGTCTGTGTTTACTTCTGGTATAGACAAAAAAAATTGTATTCAATATATTTCTTAATTTGGATTTTCAAATATTTTTTAATTCTTTGCTTTTGCTTTTCCACCACTGACATTATAAATATGGTAGCTGTGAAGAAAGGTTCCTGTGACTGAAACAGAAGAATAGAAAGTCACAGTAATTCAGAAACAAGTACTATACAGAGGCAACAGTAGGAAGACTGTAATCACTAAGAACACAATACAGGAATCTTCTTACTATTAACAAAAACACACACACACAAACACACACTACACACACAAACATAGCAAATGTAGCTGATGACAGAGAGGGACTTTAATTAGGCCCGATTTTAACGCTTCTACATCTTACAGAACATCAGAAACTGCGTGGAAAAGATGCTTGTTTATGATTGTCAGCTCCAGATATTCTGGAAATGAGCTTACATACAAGAACACAAAAAGGAAAATGATTGTTGTTATGATTAGGTGATATGATTATTAGTGAAGAGCTGCTTCTGAACATACTTATAGCAAAGATACTTCTTATCACAGAAATTGCTCTCTCTTTCACATACACACAACAGCTGGATCCCAGCAGTTCACAGTGACCCTGAAGATAAGCGCAAACTGTACTTCTACTACACAATCTCATACACAGACACACACAGACTGATAATATAACAGCTGTGTGGAGGAGACCTTCATCTCTTTCTCTCCCTCCCTCAGATCTCTCCTTGCTACTCATGCTGTCTAAAGGATTTTATGAAAAGTAGAGGATTGTTTTCAGTGGCTAAACAACATGCTCTGTCATTTTTAAAAAAATGTAATACTCTACTCTTTTACATGCTAAAAAAAAATCTATACACAAATCAAAAATCTATCCATACATTTTCCAAACCGCTTATCCTGAGGGTCATGTGGATGCTACCAGTGTCTTGGGCCGTGAGCAGGGAAACACCCTGCGCATGTGTGTAGCACAGACCCAATGAATCGCAGTCATGAGAGGCTGGTTAACAGTCACTTTAATGTGGAGAACAGCCTAAACATCCATAACACAGTGACTCCAGCCCAACCCATGCCGACATGCCCATTTCATATGCTGAGTCTCAACATCACATTCCATATACTGGTGCTGGATTGATAGAGAAATATGTTTTGGAATTACTGGTGCAGTAACACAAGAGAAAATGCAGAAATACAGTGTTGTAATACCCAGAGCCTGTTTTAAGTCCATCTCAAGTTAAGATAAAAATTTTCTGTCACCTTGGTCATGAACTTGGTACTAAAAGACTGCAGATACATTCTGTGGTCTGTTTTGACTAGCACAAGTGATCCACTGTGTGCTATCATGTCTCTGGACCGGGCACACTGTGTGTGCATTCAGTGCGCGTAACACTAACTTGAAATGTGATTTTTTTTTCATTTCTTTTTGAAGCTATTCAGAAATTTTTTTTATGAACAAATACAGAATATGAATATATAAATAATTAAAGTCTTTGATAACATACCCGTAAAAATTGAATTTTCAGACAGATCAAAAGCTGTGTAATAGACTTTAGTTGAGCCAGAAGACTCTGTCAGGGTCATGTTTTGTTTTCTGTTTCTTTGTGTTCTCCCCATACCTTTGTGTCTTTTGACCCAGTTTCCCAGTGTGTTTGATTAATGATCTTGTTCACCTGTTCTGTTAATTATCTTGTTAGTTCTCATTATTTAAGCCCTGATTTCTACTCCATTCTATGTCCGATCTCATCTGTGTTTAGTTGGTTTCCTTGCCTTGTCTGTTGGATTTATCATATTTTCTGATTTCCATCATCCTTGTGCATTTTGTGTCATCAACGCATGACAGAAGAATGGACCAAAACAGTTTTGCAGTGTTTTCCTTTCTTTTTTTTCTCCTCCCGTCTTCCTCCCGCATTTCAACTATTATGCCTGGACCAGGGAGACAGTCTGCTGGAAGACCACACACAGGACTTCATCGACCTAGCATACCAAACGCACTAACCGGACCACACCAGCCTGAGCGAGAGGAGTTGGTGCTGGAGAATAATGGACTGCATTTCTCTGTCTGCCCAGCTGAGGAGGACATCTCCAGCCCCACTCACTCCCAACCCAGAGCCCAGCCAGCCGCCTTCATGCAATGCATGAAGCGATCTCCTGAGCCCACCACAGACATGAGAGGCCAGTGCTAGAACCCGCAACTGAGTCAATCATCGCCCCCCAATCCTGAGCCTCGCAACATGACTGACAAGGTGCATGAGCCGGCATCACTGCATTCCAATCTCCAACTCTGCCTAGGTGCGAGGATACCCTGTCACCGCCTCCAGCCTTCGAGTCCCAGACTCCAAATTATTCATTACTGCACAACCGAATTAGAATATGACATGCCAAGACACCTCAACCGCATCCCCCACTATGCTCATGAATTCAGGTGTTTCAGTCAGACTTATTGCCACAGGTGTAGGAAATCAAGCACCTAGCCATGCAGTCAGGAGCTCAGTGAATTCAAGTGTGATACTGTGATAGGATGCTATAGTTGTAATAAGTCAGTTTTCAGTGAAATTTCTTCCCTGTTAGATATTCCAAATTCAACTGTAAGTGATATTATTAGAAAGTGGAAGTGTTTAAGAACAGCAGAAACCAGCCACAAAGCAGAGGACCACATAAAGTCACAGAGCAGAGTCACCGAGTGCTGAGGCTCATAGGGTGTAAAATTTGCCAACATTTTGCTGATTCTATAGTTCCAAACTTTCACTGCTATCAATATCAGCACACAAACTTTGAAGCATGAGCAGCTGCATGTAAGTACATCACAAAGTACAGTGCCACGTGTCAGATGGACTGGTGTAAAGCATGCCACCACCATTCTGTAGCAGTGGGAACATGTTCTGTGGAGTGACGAATCTCTGTTTGGCAGTCTGATGGGGAGTCTGGGTTTGGCAGATTCCAGGAGAACATTACCTGTCTGACTGCACTGTGCCAAATGTGAAGTTTGGTGGAGGAGGGATAATGGTATGGCACTGTTTTTTCTGGTTTTGGGCTAGTCCCTTTACTTCCAGTGAAAGTAAATCTTAATGCTTCAGAATACCAAGATATTTTGGACAATGTGGGAATACTTTGTGGGAATAGTTTGGGGAAAGCATAGAAGAACTTGATTGGCCCACACAGAGCCCTGACCTCAACCACATCCAACACCTTTGAGATAAACTGGAATGGAGATTGTGAGCCAGGCCTTCTCATCCAACATCAGTGCCAGGGACCAACTCCATATTAATGTCTATACATTAAAACAACTTAGGATACTTTTGAAGTAGCGGCAAGAGGTACCTCTACTTGTACCTAACACGCTGTGGATATTGGGAGATACCTGTGGTCATATTGTCATGAACATCAGGGCAGCTGGAGCCGTTTTCTCCCATGGGCCGAGTATGCCGACTCTCTGCGTCAAACCACCGTGGGATTAACCCCTTTTCAGTGCATTTTTTAGCTACCAACCACCCCTGTTTCCCTGGTCAGGTGAACCTTCAGACTTTCCAGCTATCCACCACTGGTTTCAAGAGAGTGAGAAGGTCTAAAACTCAGATCAAATCCACCTGCAGAGGGCAGTTCTGAGACACAAGAGCCAGGCCGAAACTAGAAGATCATTGACTCCCCAGTACCATCCAGGGCAGAAGGTCCGACACTCTCAACCAGGGACATCCATCTTTGACTGCCCTGCCGTAAGCCAAGTCCCCGCTATGTCAGTCCATTCATCATTCGGAGGCAAATCAACAAAGTCACTTACAGGCTAAACTTTCCTCCCCACTACAGAATTTCACCTTCATTTCACATGTCATTACCAAAGCCATATACTGACTCTCTGATTCCTTTGTTTCCAGGGTCTGGTGCTGATGACGTGCCTCCTCCACCTCCAGTGGATCCTTCAGAGGTGAACATCTACAGACTCAACACCATCCTGGACTCCCGACGATGGGGTGGCTGACTAGAATACCTTGTGGACTGGGAGGGGTTCGGCCCAGAAGAAAAGATCTTGGGTTGCCTGTGATGACATTCTGGGCCCATCTCTGCTGCTCGAAGTACATATGAACCACACAGATCGTCCAGCACCAAGAGGCAGAGGTCGTCCATGTTGTTGTCCGCCATGGTCATCAGGAACTACCCGTGGAGGAGGAGGAGGAGGGGGGGTACTGTCACAGAGTCAGCAACCTCCACAGCACCAGACCCGTACACTCCGCCCACTCGTTCCCAGTCTCCTGAGTTCTGATCACCTGCACCTATCACTGCCAATCACAATACCCTATTTAACTTGCTCACTTTAGTTCACCATTGTCTGGTCTCGTTGTTCATTGACACTTTCCTGAATACCTACCTGTATGCACTTACCTGTGCGATCCCTATAACCTTCTTCAGTCATCAATGAATCTGCATCACTCAAGCAAACAGACACCTGAATCCAAACCTGAAAAGTTATTGTTAGACTGTTATTATCTGTCATACATTTGCATGCTCTTTGTGGTAGGAGACTCACATATCAAGCGACTAGAACTTGCCATCATGCACGTGAGAATGGCTAAGAAAACAGTAGTAGTTAATAGAAATGTTAGGGTGTTTTTATAGCTAAATATATGCACATAATATACAGTACCTGTACATACAAAACTGTCTATTGTAATATACCTGCACATACAATTGTCGATTTATATATTTTTATTCCTTATTTATTTTTTATTATCTGTGTTTTTTGTTCTGTCACTGTCATTCTGTTACACTGTGGAAGCTTCTGTCACGAAAACAAATTCCTCGTATGTGTAAACATACCTGGGCAATAAAGCTCATTCTGATTCTGATCAGTAACATTGGACCATGGTCCTTATCACAAGAGTTTGCAGCTTTCTTAGCTTGTGGTATACAACATAGTAAATCACCTTACTACCCAGTCACCAGTGATTAAGAAAAAGGTTCAAACCCTTGGCACAGATCCTCAGCAAAGACCTTGGTGACTAGATGAAGCGTTGCCACAAATCCTTATGGAAACACCATGCCAGGTCCAGCTGGGACCAAAATGCAGTTTTAACAAGAAGTTCATTGTGTCAGGGTGAGGTGGATGAGGGATGAGGTAAGGACTCAATAGTGCTGGAGAATGAGCTTTTTATTAATAAAAATAAAACAAAACAAAACAAACAACAAAAACTACCCTGTGGGGGTAAAACAAGCTGGCAAGGCACAGCACGGCAGGAACAGGCAAGACAAGGCAAGGCAGGATCGGGACACAACCGGGGGAACATTCAACTACAAACTAGCACAGGACTGCAAACACAAGGAGAATAAATATGGAGCAAATGAGGAAGGTAACAAGGGAAGAAAGGTGGGGCAAATTAACAATAATCATGTAACAAGATGGGTGGGGTAAAGACAATTGACATAAGAGCACATGGCACACAGGAAACAAAGACAAAAGCCATGTGCTCACACAAAACAAAATCACAAGCACATGGCCAGCAAAACAAAATCCCCAGCCATGTGCAAAACAAGACACGAACACGCAGCTAATGAGAACACTCATAAGCTGCATGTTCACACAAAACATGACAACATGAAAGCACGCAGCCAAACAAGAACACAAGCTGCGTGCCACACAGCACAAGACAACAAGAAAGCACGTAGCTGAAAACGAACCGCATGCTGTACCAAACACACGTGGACAGGAGAGCGCACGGCCCAAGCGAACTCGAGACCGCACACTCATACAACAAGACAGAACATGGAGCGCGAGTGTCCGGACCCCGACATGAAAACCAAAACTTGAACAAGACATGAATGCTGGGATCCGAACACCACACTCCAACATGAAACAAGGCACGCATACAAGAGAGCGCACAGCTCAAGGATACTCGAAGCCGCACACACATAAAAACAGGACATGACAGGAGTGTCAGGGCTCTGTTACAAAACCATGAATAAACTAGACCGAAGTGACAGAACCCAAACACATTGTGCTTAAGGCCACTGATAAGCCAGTCATCTATTACTGGATAAACGGCAACTCTGCCTCCTTGTTTCAACCTGCTGAACAGACTAAAACTCTTTCTCTTACACCTAATGCTGGTGTGACGTACCTTGATTAATATCACACCGTTTTTGTTCGCTTAGGCCAGGGATAGGCAACGCCGGCAAGGTCCTGACAGTGCCGATTCGACTGAGTTTATCTCCAACCCTAAAAAAAAAAAACTCTCATCCCTGTAGCCTTAGTAATCCTGAAGACTTTGATTAGCTGGTTCAGGTGTGTTTATTAGGGTTGTAGCTGAACTCTGCAGGACACAGGCCCTCCAGGACTGAGTTGCCTAGCACTGGCTTAGCCCTAAACACACTGCATGATTTTCAGCTGTCCCAGACGAAATATTGGCATCGTGAAACAATCGTGGCAATTTCTGTGATCGTGGCTCCTAATCGGTGGTCCTGGGTCGTACAGTGAGAGAGGTTCAAATATGGCCGTTGTCACGGTCTTGCAACCAAAGATAGCCTACGATAAAGCATGATCATCGCACAGTGTGTTTGCTGGTATGATCCATGTTTACTGACCAATCAATAAAAATGCGACATGAAATCAACTCAACATGGCGCTAAAACATAAAACTGCTTACCTCAAGCACTTATGCCTTCCACTTTTTTCAGCACACATAAAAAATACAACTGCTAAAGTGTGATTTATCATGCTCTTTTTGTTTACCACTGATGACGTTTTATTCTACTATAGTAATGAAATTGATGAAGTGATGGGTTTGTTGAAACCACATCTGCCTTGGCAAGGTTGAGTTGAAGGTAATGGTCCTTCATCCAGCAAGAAATGTCTGTTAGACAAGCTGAGATGCGAGCAGCTATCGCTGGATCATCAGGGTTGAATGAGAGGTAGAGTTGAGTGCCATAAGCATAGCAGTGATATGAAAAGCCATGTTTCTGAATGACAGAACCTAGTGATGCCATGTAGACAGAGAAGAGAAGTGGTCCAAGAAATTAGCCCTGAGGCACCCCAGTAGTTAGAAGTTGCGACTTGGACACCTCACCTCTCCAAGCTACCTTGAAGGACCTATCTGAGAGGTAAGACACAAACTACTGGAGTGTGGTTCCTGAGATGCCCTTTTCCAATAGGGTTAAGAGGAGGATCTGGTATTTAACTGTATCAAAAGCAGCGGACAGATCCAGCAAGATAAGTAATGAAGATTTGGAAGCCGCTCTTGCCAGTCTTAGGGCTTCAGTAACCGAGAACAGTGCAGTCTCGGTTGAATGTCCACTTTTGAAGCCAGACTGGTTGCTGTACAGGAGGTTTTTCTGTGTGAGAAAGGCAGAGACTTGGTCTTGGATTCACCAAGCCCCATCGTCATTTCCTCACAACGCTCACTCTCAATTGATTACTGAATCACCCTGTTCTGCATCATCTCACCATTCAGCCACAGGATTTAAGCAAACACCTCTTACCCATTCATTGTCTGGTCTCACTTACAACTTTGGACTACCTATCTGCTCTACTTGCCTTCAAGTGATATTCTCTTGCATTCTTCGTGTGATCCTCCCTGAAGTCTCCCTGCTCCTTCATCTCCTTGGATTCTCTGTTTCCTTGTCCGTCACCATTGTGTACAGACCACAATCAGTCAAGAGGAGTGTGCTCCATGAACCATCAAAGACTCATGATCTCCAACCAGCCTGGTAACACAGAGGGACTCTGTTATTCCTCAGTCACAATATCATCTCTGACAATATCGTTCTACTTTTCAGTTCTGTGCTCATTGCTGCATTCTTGCAATAAACAATCTGTGTTAACCAATAACTTGTGTGTCTTGAGTCTGGAATTCCATTATATAAAGTTGTGCAAGAGTAAAAGTTATGTCCTCTATCCCGTTATATAGTGCATTGTTTCAGGTGTCCAAAAACATAGTCCCATAATCAGTGGCTGTGCATTTCACACCTAGGCCTATAGAAAGCATAAATATTACACAGAAATGCATTATAACAGGGCATTGCATCACAGACAGGTATTTCATGTAGCGAGAATGAATGCTATTACTAAAGCAAGTAACCCAATTAACACAATTCAACAAGTTACCGCAGCTGCGCAACACATCATCTAGCTGAAGCATTAACCTAACAAAATAACACAAATACAGTCCATCCGATGTTCCTACAGACATTTATTCACCCAAACGCATTTATACCTTACAGATAGAATTGGTATAAAACAAATAAGGTGATTACATGTGTTTTTTTAAAGTTGACCTAACAATTTAACATACTCTTACTGCTTTTCGTCTTCACGAGTATCCCCGCCACTCTGCCAGCGCACTGCGGGAGGAAAATACTAGTTAGCACAGCTTTACTGGGAAAGCGAGCAAGTAACATTAAAATAATTCATACAAGACGATGAAGAAAAGTGTAAACGTGTTTTAACGTACTCCTGTGACTCTCTTCAGGACGAGTCTCCCTGCTGGTCTACCTCTGCCAGCAGCGCCGGAGGAAAAGACTGGTTAATACAGCTCGACTCGGGAAACTGAGATATTCTTACACAAACTTTAACCTGGCTTTATATCTTGCAAATAACTTCAGAATACAATGCCTAAAGCGATAAAATAATAATAATAAAAAAAATGTAACCTACCATACTCTAGTGGTTTTTTCATCTTCACGAGTCTTTCACAGAGTCAGTGCCGAGGAGGTGTGTGGTTGTTTTTCGCGGTCATTTAGTAGGGGAGAGCGGGGCACAAAGTAACACTTTTTGACTTAATCCACATGGTAAATCCACATGGGGTTCAGAATATATATTTTTTATCCACAGTAATTTTACACTTGTCTAGTACAAATATGTCGCTTTGTTTCATAATTACAGTGTATACGTTTTTCTTTATTTACCCTCAAAAAATGGAAGTGAAATGTGACAACATGCCCCGTAGGTGGGGTACATTGTAACAACTGAGGGGCACATTGTAACATGACCATTTGACAGCTTAAAATGTTATCTGATCGAATAAAAAAAATATACAAGACAAACTAAAATATTTTGTTAATAAAATAATGGCGTTTTTTAAGAATTAAAAATAATCTGATTTTGCAGTTTGACAATGAACACATTGCAACCATGCTTGGGACGGCCCATATAAATGAGCCAAAATGCTTTACATGTCTTGAAATAATAATTTCTAAACATTAAAAATTGACTGTCAGTCTTTATTCACCTGTTTCTCGTTGTTTCTCATTAAAATTAATTAAATAAATAGTGTAAATTACATCGCTAATGTCATAGAATAGCACATTGTAACGTAGTGTTACAACGTGCCCCATCTGCGCAACTGTAATATATTACTCATTACTAGTTACTCCTTTCAAAAGTAATATTGTTACTTTACTTATTACTTTCTGGCAACGGTAATTAGTACTACTAGTTACATTACTTTTTCTTCAAGCCCCACAGAAGTTGTAAATGTGCATCTTCCCCATAAAATTCTTCTAGAATGTTACTAACAACATATTTCTTCCTCATAATCTGACCAAAATCCACATTGGATCGCAGTCAGAAATTATTACAAACACTCAATAGTGACTGATAGTGACATTCAAGTAGAAGTGTTATATTAATGTCATTAATTGTCGTGTAGCTTGAAGCTTTCTTTATATATTTTATCAAATCACATAAGTTTGTAAGAAAGGGTTAGGGCTAGGTTATAGCAAGGCCGTAACCATGTCTTGAACATTGGGGGGGACTAAGTGTGTGTGTATATACTGTATATATACAGGTGTTCTATATTAATGCGCTGCTTTAATTGACACACACACACACCCCACCCGCACACAGAAACATTCAGGAGCACAGAAACTTCCTGTCAATGCTGCCCCACGAATATTTATTTATTAATAAAATGGTTTCAATAATGAATCTCTACATTATATTTCTCAGCAACAAGGAGGTAAAAGAGCTGTTTTTGAAGTAAACTCACAGCTTTATTGTTTGTAGAGAGAGACGCACAGACGCAGTTTTAATCCTTGTATGGTGTTCGGGTTTGTGGGACCCGTTTTCACTTTTTGTCAAAAGAAAAATTATACGATTAATTATTTTTTCAAAATCATACTCATTGGTC
This sequence comes from Sinocyclocheilus anophthalmus, assembly GCA_018155175.1. Lineage (NCBI taxonomy): Eukaryota > Metazoa > Chordata > Actinopteri > Cypriniformes > Cyprinidae > Sinocyclocheilus > Sinocyclocheilus anophthalmus. Next base: position 44,524 of record JADLZN010008488.1, on the reverse strand, counting down.
TTGGCTCATTTTCTGTGAAGAACATATCAAAACAAATTTTTAATGACCACACACTGTACACCCCCCTACACACTTATAGTACATACAGGATGTTCAGGTCCACTGGACCCGGGGGTAATAAAAGTGTGGAAATTTTAGGTCCTTTGTACCTTCAATCTGTCCTCCTACTGTCTGGGACTGCTATTAGTATGGGTATGTGTGTTTATGTGTGTGTGTGTGTGTGTGTGTGTGTGTGGTGTATGTATATGTACGTGTATGTGTGTGAGAGATTGTGAGTGTAAGCAGGCCCGTAACCATGAGGCCACTGAGGTCCGGACCTCTGTAAATTGTTCATGTTCAAAAATAGAATTTGTTCTTTGAATGACTAATTTGCTGTTAAACTCCTCATATGAATGCCTGCATGACATGTATAATTCAGTTTAGACAGCTTGCAAGAATGTTTAGCGTCCCTGTTATGAAAATGATCGCTGCGAGACACTGGCGGAGTGAAGCTTGAGAGAGTTGTGAGTGAGGGCGCGGGCGCAGCGTTTTTGGACTTGTCGTTTCCACTTAATTTAACAATTTAGAAAGTTGCCGTTTAGAATCAGCGATATCTATCTTATCTTATTTGCAAAAGATTGAAAATAATTTCTGTTTATTTTTATTTGGTTTTAGTTTTTTGTTTGTTTTAGTATCAATATCTGGCAACACTGCATCTCCGGCACTTAAAGGGATACTCCACCCCAAAATGAAAATGTTTTGTTCGTCTTCGGAACACAATTTAAGATATTTTACGCTATTACGCAAGCAGCGTACGCCCTTCTGTGTCAGCCGCGACACAAGGATACGTTTTCTACATGTATTTACACTTTGATTTGAATGAAAACAGCGCATCCGTGCAGTGCGGCTAACACAGAAGAGCCTACGCTGCTTGCGTTCAGCGGATATTCTCCAAAATGGTGCTACGGTAATGCAGAGAGACACAGAGGAGACGAATTGTTGAATAAAGTCGTTATTTTTGATTTCTTTGCGAACAAAAAGTATTAGAGTAGCTTCGTAACGATACGGTGACCACTGATGGCAGATGGACTATTTTGATGATGTCTTTCATACTTTTCTGGACCATGACAGTGTAATTTGCATGGCAGTCAATCGGACAGTCACAAGCCTCCCGGGTTTCAACCAAAATATCTTAAATTGTGTTCCGAAGATGAACGAAGCTTTTACGGGTTTGGAACGACATGGGGGTAAGTGATTAATGACAAAATTTTCATTTTGGGGTGGAGTATCCCTTTAAACTGAAAGCAATCAAAAAAGCATTACATACCCTTACATTCGGTAAGGGCAATGCGAAAATTATGATATTATCTGTCATAAACGTTATCAACTCTGTCAAAAACAGTAGCATTTAACACAATCAGCCTACACACAGATCTGTAGAACAAGTAGAATACAGAATAAAAATGAAATACGCAAAAACTAGCCATGAATAAGTCTATGCTATGTCATTCAGTATAGTTAAATTTTCACAAATCATGCTATAAACTTTCATAAGAGCCAGGGGCGGACTTACCCATTAGGCAAAGGTAGGCGACCGCCTTGGGGCCCCAAAAGCCAAGGGCCCCCTAAAATGCTTTTCATATACGAGATGAACATTAAGTGCGGGCAAGCAAATGGTTGCTGTTTACGGTGTTTATTACCACGACAACCGTCCGAGTCAGTGGTGCCTGCAGGTATACGGCTGCACTGCGAGTACCATGAGCACTCAGACTGATCTGAGATTTGCCCCGCAAACATTTCAGCAGTTATTATAGGCCTGTGTGTCCAGTATTTCTGTCGACTGAACACATTTAGTTAATTATAAATTTATCACTCTTTTGCATGCCAAAGTCAATTTCTGCATAGAAATTAGAAGCAGAAAATAGAAGCAGAAAATCGTGCTATACGCACTTTCATGAGATCGGCTTAGCCTACAACAATTAATTTGTTGGCTATTTTACAAATGGGAATACAACGAATTCATGACAATGTTTACATTCAAGCTACCCGTAAAAATTTATAGTGAAAAGTACTTTAAAAGCGTCTGGAATGCAATAAAGTAATTTTAAAGATGTTTTTAAGGCATTTGCTGCATGGATAAACAAATATAAATAATTAACATAGCATACAAAATTGCGTTGCAGCAAATCCTTTAAATTTTAAGGTATTCAGAACAGAGCAACAAAAATCAGAAAAAGCAGCTATACAATTATAGGACAAAGTTTTACATATATGCTGTTATATTTAGTGTTTTATTTTTTAACTGTACAGAATTGTAAAATAAAACGCAAATTATAATCGGACCTTCATAGTGATGAAATAATGACTCTCCATCTCCTAATTGAATGTGCCTTTAGAGAGAAATGCACGGATTACATAATGAAAGAGTTTATTTTATTAGGAATCTATTTTCGATTTGAATTATTTAGTTTTAAAGTAGTAATTTAAAGCTTTCTATATATTTTGATCATGTCTGAGTTTAGGTTCATCATTGTGAAGCGCTCCTGTTCAAGACCGAGATGGCAGAAAGCGTTTGTTTTCCTTATTTTATAAAAGCACAACATTTTGTTGATATTGTGAGTGCACACAAATAAAACCTTTACAGTTGGGAATGATGTATTAATCTTACCTTTATGAGCAAAAATGACGGTGTATTTTAAGTTGTTTCCACTGAAAAAAAATGCAAGTGATCACACTGGCGCCTCCATGTCCTGCAGAGCGCGCTTCAGCTTCCACTCTCCGCAAACTATTGGATATAGCGCACCTTTATATAGGTTAAACATTTAAACTAACATTGTGATAACTGTTTTATATATTTGTTTTAGGCAAGTCCTGATGATTTGAGAAGGCTAAATTGATCAAACATAGGCTATAGGCTATGATCAATTCATTGTCTGCCACTGACCCTTACTTAAAAAAAACAAAAACAAAAACTTACATTTAACTACAAAAAATACTCAATGTTTTTCTAAATTTACTTTATAAAAAAAAACAAAACTAAATATAATCACTTTTCCATTACATACAAAACTGAACTATTTGAGTAGCTGAAACAGTAGCCTAGTATAAGCTTTTTTGGGAGAAAAGGGGAAAAAATATGGGCTAGGGCCTATATTTGAGACCCGTGAAGGGCTCTAATCCACTTCGTCCAATGCTGTTTTGTTCTCATCTGTGAGCATGCTCTTGATATATGTATTTTAGGTGTGTAAATGTATAATTGCCTTTTCATTATTTTTTCAGTTTTATTTAAATTTGTAGTTAAAACAACTAAAAAATAAATGTATTTTAAAGTTTAGAATTAGACAGCCTTTGCACACAGGCTTACACTGAAAACAACAAAATGGAACCTCAAGGTTGATCTAGGAAAATGTGTGCAAATGTATAGGGCCCCGTTCCTATATTTTGCCTGGGGCACCCAAATCACTAAATTAATAAGAGCTGAATAAGAACTGATAAGAGCACTAGACAAAGTTATTGTAGTTACATGTATGTATTGTTGCAATAAACAACTGATAAAATGATCCACCATTAAATATAGTAAAATATCAACAAATTTTGATGCAATAAATAGGGTATGATTTAAAAATAGTCATCCCTCCAAAACAGAGAAAACAACTTTCACAAACATCTATATATCTATCTCCTTTAAAAGTGTTTAAGTGTTTACAGTGTATATAATGAGTTGTATTTGTACGGGTTATTATAACACAATTCTTAACTCCACCCCAGACCTCACACCCCACCCATTTTGGCGTTTGTGTTTCTGCCCCTGCCGTTCCCGCACAAGGTTGTAGCACTTTAATTCATAAATGTGATCTAATAAATCTAAAGGGCAAATTTTGAAAATATATGCTGTTTATATTGCTTGTAATTGCGATGAAGTAAACATCTGTTGAGCATTTTAACAATGTTTTTAATTGTGTTGAATTAAAAACCAAAAAATGCAGCGGGTCCACCAGAGCCCCGAACACTGGCTGAGTAACAAAAATATGAACACCACACAAGGCTTAATTCACACTAAACTTTCATCACTCTCTCTCAAGATGGCCATATTTGAGGAAAAAAAGTCAAGTAGTTTGCATCACTAGATATAGCTGTCGGTCATTTAACATTTCTATCGTAAAACATTTGACTAATTTTAAATTATTTGCAACTTCCATCTTACCTCACTTTCTTTCAACGTTAAACTGATGCTTCGTGCTGGAATTCGTGCTGTGCTTCTGAAAACAGTAAACCTTGCCTACATTAGTTTGATTGGTCATCTCAATTATTTTGACATTGACGAGCGCTGTTAGAGTGCCGAGGCATACCAGGCTGAAAATGTAACTATTAAACCTTTGTCATCTTAAAAAAGAGAGCGCTGCCTTATGGAGTACAGCAGATCAGTGCAAGAATTACAAATATTGGGGGGGACAGATTGGCCATTTCTAATTATTGGGGGGGACTTGTCCCCCTCAATGTCTATGGTGGTTACGGCCCTGGGTTATAGGTAGTTGGGTAGGGGTAGGATAAAGTAGTTAGGTTATAATTAAAAGATTTTTAATTATATAATGTACGCTGATCAGAGGGGTGTGGGTGGGATGTAATGCCAGAGTAAAGTAATGCCACAACTTATACTACAGCATTCAGATCAGCTTTTTTCCTGATAAAATCAATATAATGCAATATTTCTGTCTGCTGAATGTAAGCTTTTCCATATTCCAGTCATGGGAAGTTTGAAAATAAATCTAGGAATTATTTGATTGTTGGATTTTAAATCAGCGGGGTTGAGGCATCAAAAGTAACTAAGTTGTTTTGTGGATAGTAACTGTAATATTATTACTGAAATCTTATTAGTAATTAGTTACACTACTAGTTACTGCAAAAAGTAATATTATTACAGTAAGTTACTAGTAACTAGTTACTGCCCAACACTGTTCACTACACTGGAGATAGTGATTGAGGGAATAGTGGTCGATTTCAGACAGTTTTAAAGCAACTACAGTAATTAAATGTTTTGACACAAGAAGCAAGAATCCTATAAATACACAAGAAAGCAGTGTATCCTTTATGTTATTTATGTGGTCACTTGTATTTTAGATTTATGCTAAATTAAATATTATTTACATTACAGCCCTGTAATTGAGACAATTATATTTGTGTAAACAATATATTAATTATATTAATAAAATCCATATTGGGTTGTAAATGTTTCTCTTATACAGAATATTTGTCTTGTTTTAAAAATAAAATCTAAAAAAACAAAAACGATAAATTTAATCTAGAATTAAGAAAGACTGCATAAGATATTTTGGCTTGTTGTCAGAGCATGTATGTAGAGAATGTAACCTCAATTTCACACACAATACTGTGCAGTATTTAAAAATATTAAGATGGTATTCCATTCCAAACATAGACATCTTGTGTCACTTTATAATGCCATAAATACCAAGTAAATATATTTTTGTGTATATTTGCAGGTCTTTCTTCTTTTTTTGTGTGCCGGAAGGCACAACAAAAGTATTCAGAAAGAACCTCCTTATTGACTCCTTGCTAAATCAATATTGATTGGACGTTTATTTACAGTTTTTTCATTTTGCATGAAACATTTCTTACATTTTCAAAACTTTGCCTCTCTTTTTTCAAAACTTTACACACAAATCCTAGAATTGAAGTGAAGTGAAGTGTGAAGTGATGTGGCCAAGTATCAAGTATTATCCCATCCAAAGTGCACACACACAGCAGTGAACACACACACACACACACACACCCGGAGCAGTGGGCAGCCATTTTTTTGCTGCAGCTGCCCGGGGAGCAGTTGGGGGTTCGGTGCCTTGCTCAAGGGCACCTCAGTCATGGTATTGAAGGTGGGAGAGAGCGCTGTACATTCACTTCCCCCCACCTACAATTGCCGGACTTGAGACTCGAACTCGCAACCTTTGGGTTACGAGTCCGACTCTCCAACCATTAGGCCACGACTTCCCCCACCAAATTGCGCAAGATGCCTCACATCTCTTGCTAAATGAAGCACAGCATTCAAAATATCACAAACACATCTCAAAAGCAAACATTTGCAAACACCTTTGCCATAATATTATTTCCTGTTAGATTTTTGTGTGTTACACAGAGAATTGTGTGTTGTGTTGCAAAAAGTGTTTTATGAAATTGAAAACTGAGTCAACGGCCAAGAATTAGTGTATGGTTTTGCAGATTTGGTGTGTGGTTCTGTTGTTTCAGAAATTGTGTGACATGTAAAGATTTTCTGTGTAAGCAAAACTGTATTATCTTACTTGAGTTTGCAGAGAGACACAAAGCACTATAAAGAAAAGAAGTACCCTAGAAGACCAGTCAGTTATTTACAACCATATAGAGTATTTACAACAATCATTATTCAAAAATATTTCACTGCTGAATTGGTCTAACTGAATCAAGTATTCCAAAGAGTTGTGTAATAGAGACTTATCAAAGACTGTGATATAGGAAGTGAAATAGAGCATCAGTGTGTTGAATAAATGATGTATTGGAATAAAGTAACTCAACATAGGGTGTGAGTTGGGTGAGGAATATAATTTAAATATATACCTGTGTTCCAAAAAATAGAAGATGAGGCCAGAGCGGAAGGGGCGGTGGGAATGCTTAGACTATATATCCGTTTGTTTTCATTTGGTGCCACTAGTCAAAATCAAGTCAAATTTATTTGTATAGCGCTATTCACAATACACATTGTTTCAAAACAGCTTTACAGAAAATCATGATGTTAATGTTTATAATATCTTAATATGTTCATGCTTTACAGTATAGTTGCATTTAGTAGATTAGAGCTGGGTGTGTGTGTATGTGTGTGTATGAGAGAGGGGGGCACAATAGAAGGATATGGTCTTTGTGTTGTGGTATCAGCATCAGAATGCACTGCACCATGACGTAACCCACCATTAGAGACTTAAGGCAGGGCATAAACACAACAGTTTAGAAACAAAAAGAATTCTAAAATTATGATGCTTTTTCTGGTTGATACTGAGGTGAGAGGTCACACTTATGTAAATAAACTGTGTGTGCTAGCAACACCAGGGTCATGGGTTCAGTTCCCAGGGAACACACATACTGGTAAAATGTAGCTATACCTTGAATGCACTGCATATTGCTTTGATTAAAAGTTTCTATCTGCCATTTTTGTCTTTATTCAGACAGAACATTGAAGAGTATGGACAGAAAGCAAAGTGGGGGGACGAGATCATAAAGTACCATGAGCTGGGATTTGAACTCCGGTCATCTAAAGCGCAACCACGCTGCGTGTCAGAGTGCTGCCCATGAGTTTATCAGCTCAAGCTTGGTATACATTTTTACACCAAACTTGAATGTAATGTAAACATGTCAAATAGTGTTATAACCTTTTAAAATACTAATTTAATTATGGTTTTATTTCGGTTTTGGATTCAGTCTATTGGCTTCAGTTTATTTGTAGAATGTGTCTGTTATAAAAGAGAGTGAAAGAATGCACTTTAACCTCAATGCATGCTTACAACATATTATCTAACATGTTAGTCACTTTAGCTATCGCCAACCATCTAATAAAAAAATCCTACATATTAGGAAGAGGATGGAAATTTGATTATTTTCCATGGTAACTCAGCGAGTGAAATCCGCTATTGTGGCTCTGTGTGTGTAGCGCTCTGTGAGCTCCAGGGTTAGATAATGTGAACTATAATTAAATGCATCACTTAGTGCTGTGTTAGTAGTACTCCCTGATCACATCATCTGATAACAGAACACATAGACCATGTATTGAAGCAGCAAAAGATGGTCACTCAGAACACATACACACAAACATATTACAGAGCAAGACTAGTTTAAATTTCGAGTCAAACATCCAATTGCTTAAAATCTTGCTTTCTCAGGAAGTGGTTTATTGATTTCAACTGCAGTTCAACTCTGTCTTAAATTTAAAAATAATTTTGTGAATTCTGATTAATTCTGAAAATTTTAATATGATATTTTGGTCATTGTCATAAGATGAGCACAAATAACAACAACAACAACAACAAAAACCTAACACAAATTATTAATCCTTATTTTCCATTGTCCAGAACAGCAGTTTGATATTTTTGTATGTTGCTTTTTGATGTTTCATGGATTGTTTTGTGCTTCATACTTTTAAAATGCCCATCTATTAAGGCTGTTGTGAACAAAACGTGAACATTTGTTGAATTCAATATATTAATATTATCAACATATTTCTTGTGCAAAATTGAGAAAATGTTCAATTATAATTTTTTTTTTCTGTCAAGACTTGACTTTAAAAAAAACAGCCCTGGAAGAGTAAAAAGGATAACAACAAGCCCTGGTCTTCCCATGCATCTATTCACAGTTAATTAGTGCTTTGTGTTTGTGTATCAGTGCTCTGTGTGTATCTGCATGTGTTAGCATAAGGTTATGGAAGCAGCGCAGGGTGATGAAGGTTTCAGCAGTCTACATGTGGAATGAAAATAAATATGTCATTGCCAGTTAAGACTGCACATTTACTCTCTCTTATTGTGTCTGTCTGACAGTGTGTGATCATGCTCATATCTCTCTTCACTGTTATTATTTAATTTAAGTTCATTACAACTTTAAACATTTTACTTGAACCCAAGCAGGCTGAAAATGGCTAATTAGAGGTGGGAAAAAATGTAAAACTCAGAACAAATATTGTCAAGCTAATCTATACAGACCATGTGAACTGTCTCGATTATTTATTCTGTCACTGGAGCAACTAGAGTTACAATTCTTGTCAGAGCACTTGAGTTTCGTGTTGTACCAGTTCTTATGGTGACTATGGCTGTGTTCAGACTGCAGGAAATCGTGTCCCAAACCCAGTTGTTTTGCTCGTATGTGACTCAGATCTTTTTTTTTTCATGACAGTATGAACAGCACAAACCATGGAATTGTATCTTTTTTTTCTGATTTGGACTGGTTCCTTGTGTGGTTCTAAATCCAATACAGGTCAGACATTTTGCAATGCGACCTCAGTCTGAATGGTAATATCGGAATTCATGTGACTTTTATGTCACTCTGAATGCGCAAACTGCACTGATATTCAAAATAGTACTAAAACCTACCATGCTACATGTTTTAGGACATGTACCATGGTTTTCTTTGATGTGCCTTGGAGTAAAGCTAAAGGTAACTGGTTATGGTCATAATTCAGTGCCATTGTATATGTTACGAGTCTCAAACTAGTGAAACTACAGTAGCAAATGATTTTGATTGGGGTTCAATACTCTCCCCTCTCCTAGATGACAGCCCTGGAAAACAGGATCATTTAGTCAGTGAATGAAAGAGCGAACCGCCATCTTCATATACAAATCTCTGTATGAGAGAAGAGGACGGCGCCCGTCACCTCGGTACCGCAGCACAACGATACCTGCACTTTGGTTCCGCTTTCTTCGGTCCCCCCTACCTTAATATTATCCTACACAAAGAAGGTTGCAATTCTAACAAACGACTGCGTATTATCACAAACACATATCCTATGAATATTAACTTGTGTTATAAATCAAGGTGTATCACACACTCCCCGACAAATAAAAGTGGCTCCTGACACAAGATAGTCTGAACAATTTCCCCCTGAACATTCACACATCTTTTTTCAAAACACATTCCAACTCTCAATTAGTGTATCCTATATGTCCTACAGTGTGTGCGCTAGATCTCATCTGGTGAATATAGAATGTATGTAATTGTCTTTCTTGGCATCTCATCCACAGTGAGCTGGGTACACAACAGGTAAGTACGGGCATGGGGCGATGGGTGGGGGTTGGAAGTGATAGGGGTATGGTGGGCCGGAGCACTGGTAAGTATACTGTAATGGCTGGACTCCAACTGCACTCACAGTGGGCCGTGGATGATAAGCAGGTTGACCCAGGGATGGGTAAGTAAACACATAACTTGGTCGTCTTTCTCTCGTGGACTGTCTCAGTGGGATCTGAGGTTCAGGTTGTGGTGTGGGGACCTGATTCTCTTGATGGGCAGCATGCCGTTCCTCTTGATCGGTTATAGGTTGGAGCTGCTCCATGCCATGTTCGTCCTCACTGGATGTCCCTTGTTCCTTGTCTCTATTACTATCCCTGTCCTGTTCAGGTTCTGCCTGAATCGTTTCACCCAGGTGGGTCTCATTCTGTTCAGATCTGTTTAGGAAGTCAGGAGTAACATGCGGCACAAGTGAGTAACTTCCAGCTCTCGGCTTCTCCATCGGTACTCGCAACCAGTAACGAGGCACGACCTCCTCTTCCTCAGAGTCACTTACATCTGGGTCCCGTGTCTCGTGCGTGGGTTTCGGGATCTCTGAAGCTCTTTTCTTTCTCTTCTGCGACTCAGCTGTGTTAATAGTCGAGTTCTGAAGAGGCTCTACAGGTAGGTCGTTGACTTGTAAAAGGAGGTTCCTGTGTAAAGTGCGAACTGGTCGGCCTCCCGCCTCCGGGCTTACTTTGTAGACAGGATTATCTCCAACCTGTTCTCTCACAATGTAGATAAGCTGTTCCCAGTACGGACTAAGCTTTCCAGGGCCCCCTCGTTCGCTGAGGTTGCGTACAAGGACTCTGTCCCCAGGCTGAAGAACTACACCTCTGCTCCGTTTATCGTAGTATGTCTTCCCTTTGGAGCTGGACTGTCGGCTGTTTGCGTCTGCTATTCTGTACGCCTCGACCATTTTTCCTGCCCATTTCTCAGCATATCCCTTTTTCCCATTCGTTTCAGCCCTCTCATCTGTTAGGAGACCGAAGAGGATGTCCACTGGTAGGCGAGGATGACGGCCGTACAACAAATAGTATGGTGAGAAACCTGTGGCCTCGTGTCTTGTACAATTATATGCCTGGAGTACATGGGGCAGGTGGTCTTTCCAACTCTCCTTCTCTTTCTCTCCCAAGGTGCGGAGCATCTGCAGTAGCGTGCGATTGAACCTTTCCGCAGGATTGCCCTGGGGGTGATACGGAGAGGTTCTCGAGTGGGCAACACCAGCTAATTGCCTGAGAGTTCTGAAGAGTTCATTCTCAAACTCTCGACCCTGGTCATGGTGTAGTTTGGCCGGGTATCCAAATCTGAGAATGAAATCATTGAACAGCCTGTCAGCAGCCGTTTCTGGTGGGGTAGGCTTGCGCAAATCTGGTAAAGTGATCAACCACCACCAATATGTACTCGTATCCACCTCTGCAGGCTTCCAGGTGAAGGAAATCGATGCACACCAACTCAAGGGGCGAACTTGATGTGATACTTCCCATTGGTGCTCTCTCATGTGTGGCTGGCTTCTTTTGTTTAATGCAAGAACACTTCCTGGTCACATATTCCTCTATCTCTCTTTTCATGAAAGGCCAGTAGAATCGCTCCCTCGCTAGGCTCAGAACTTTTTCAACACCAACGTGGCACATGTTGTTATGCAGCTGGGTGAGTACTGTTCGTTTATAGGTGGCGGGCAGGACCAGTTGTTGTCGACCTGCACTCTTCCTATAGAGAAGGTTATTCACTATCTGCAATCTGCTCCACTCTCTTGAAAGCCTCCTTGCATATGTGTCCATTCTCCTTTTGTCATCCTCTGTTAGTGGTGTGTCATTTTCCTTCAACGCCATCACTTTCCCAATAGCGGGGTCTTTTCTTTGTTCCCTCACAAGCTCATCATGACTGACATCCGGCAGAGACTCAACTTGAGGTTGGCGGTGGGATGTTAAGTTGAGGGCTGCCACCCAGGCCACATCTCCTTGTTGTGCTCTCCGGCTTCCTTCCCATACAGCGCATACTGCCTCCTCCGATATCTCTTCCGAACACCCAGCCATGAAGGTGTCAATGTCCAGGGGGCAGCGTGATAAGGTGTCGGCATCAATGTTGGTTTTGCCTGGCCGGTATTTGATGTCAAAGTTGAAATCGGCCAGTTGCCCCACCCACCGGTGGCCCACTGCGTTCAGTTTGGCCGTACTCAGAATGTATGTGAGGGGATTATTGTCCGTGAAGACTGTGAAATGTGGGGCGTAGAATAAGTAGTCCCGAAACTTCTCACATATCGCCCACTTCAATGCGAGAAATTCCAGCTTTCCGCTGTGTAGGTGATAATTTTGTTCTGCTGGTGTTAGTGTGCGGGATCCGTACCCAATCACTCTCATCCTCCCATCCTGGTTCTGATAAAGAACTGCCCCGAGACCTTTTTGGGAGGCATCTGTGTGGAGTGTGAAGGGGCAGTTGAAATCGGGATACGCCAGAACTGGGGGTTTGATCAGCTGGCCCACAAGTTGTTCAAGAATCTGTTGGTGTTGTTTGTTCCATTCTACCGGAGTACGGGAGGATTGCTGATTGCATTTTGCTTTTCCTCGTTGCGGTTTGGCCGGAGATGGACTGGGCTTCGACTGGAGCAGGTCGTACAGGGGTTTGGCTATACATGAGAAATCCTGCACGTATGTCCGATAATAGCTCAGGAACCCAAGCAACTGCCTGACGTCCCCAACTGTCTGTGGCGTCTTGTCTTTCAGTGCCCGCACTGCTTCAAGGTCTTTGGGGTCCATTTTTACTCCTTCCGCTGACACCAACCGGCCGACATATCGGACCTCCTTGCGGAAGAGCTCGCATTTCTCCGGCTTTATTTTTACCCCGTGGTGTTGCAAGGCTTGGAGGACTCTGCGTAGCACCTGCACATGCTCATCAAAGGACCTGGAGAAGCACAACACGTCATCGAGGTAAGGGATACAGCATTCGTCTCTCAGTATGTCAAGCATACTTTCCATGCTCCTTTGGAAGGCCGCTGGGGCGTTTGATAGCCCAAAGGGTATCCTGACCCACTCGTAGAGCCCCCATGGGGTTATGAATGCGGTCAGGTGCCTCGATCCTTCGGCAATAAAACCTTGATGGTAGGCTTTCCCTTGATCAAGGATCGAAAACCGGGCATAACCTCCCAGGGAGTCAGTGAGGTCCTGAATTCTGGGGAGGGGATGGCGGTCCGGCACGGTCTTGTTGTTGAGGAGCCGGTAATCGACACACAGGCGCAAGGATCCATCTTTCTTTCTTACACAGATAACAGGCGCTGAATAGGGCGAATGGGACTTCACAATCCACCCTTTAACTAACAACTCCTGGATGTACTCCTTAACTTCCCTGTAGAGTGGTTTTGGGATGGAAGCGTAGGCCTTCTGAACGGGAATGTCATCCTTGGTTCTGATTTCCATCTGCAGGGAGGGGATGCATCCTATGTCGTCGCTGTCACGGGCGAATGCCCCACATTCCTCGTAGAGCACTTCCCTTACTGCCTGTTGTTGTTCAGGGTTGAGGTGGCTGATATCAACAGGGGGGAGCCAGGACTCTGGTGGGGGAGCGCTGGGAGAAGCGGCGGCTTTAACCTCGACTGAGGTCATCTTTCTTGGTGTGGGATCAGCTTGAGGTAACACTGGTGCATCTGTCTTAATGACCTTGACAACATGTTGGATGGTTCCCAGAGAGTTTCTCCTCGGCAGGGTGATCTCATGCTTCGAGTGATTGGAGATGGGCACCTTAACATAAGGCCGTCGGGTGTTATTGATTTCCAAGAGGCCTTCACCTTCACTCAACTGCCCTGAGACAACACTTTCCTCCGTCGGTTCGTATAAAACAATGGGGTTAGAGACATCAAAGTTTGGGGGTACCCTACACCATACATGGGCTGTCCTGCCAGGGGGAATGATAGTATGGTCGTGGCCCACTCTAATAGTGACTGGATCACCGTATGTCCTAGGAGGCGCCTGGATGAAATTCACAATGGCCTCCACCTGTTCCTCCTCTATTCCAAAGGCACTGCGGAGAAGGCTGACAACTGTGGCAACTGCATCACCCGAGGACTCTTTCCTTCTGATGATCTCCTGGAGTACATTGGCTCCTAGGAGGGGCTGGGGCAGTGGTAGCGGGCTAACTAGGAAAGGAGCCTGTATGGTGAGATTCGGGTCTTCATTCCCTGCAAGGTTAACAGTGAGCTCCACCCACCCATCAAACATTTCAGCAGACTTTTCTTCCCAATTAGGGGTGCCTTGCAGGCGATGTTATTCTGGCTGGCCAGTACATGTGGATTTTGCTGTTTCTTTTGTTTGGGGTATCTTGTTATTTGTTTGTTATTTGTTGCTTGTTGGGACTGAAGCTGCTCCCCGGTCTCTGGGCGTCCCTCCACAAAGACCGAGCCCCGTTTCCCTGCACCCTGACTCGTTGTAGACATCCGACTGCTCTGTGTCCCGCCTCTCCACACACGAAGCAATGGTTACACTCCTGTGCATTCTGTTCGGTACATTTTGGACAAAGAGCTGCCCGTCCTCTCACCTGGAATGCAGGTTGTCCCAGCTGTGGTTGGACAGGTTTACTAGAGGTTGGCTGAGGAGGAGAGTAAGACACCCGAGTATTTTCTGTCCGCTGCTCAATCAAAGAAGCCACCATGTATGTCAGGGTCTCTACCTGAGAGGCAAGCTGTTGTATTGTCTGGAAATTTTCATTGTCTAATGTTGTATCCCGTGTCTTATTGTTGTTACAATCTCCCGTGTCAACCTTGGCACTGTGTACTTGGGTTACCTTTTGTCGGGGGAGTTGGCCCAGTCTGCGGTGATGCTCGTTCTCATCACTTATTATTTTCATGACCTGGCGAAGGATTTCCTCATCTGTGACTTGACTGTTTGAGATTAGAGGCCTCAGTCTCTGTCGGAGGTCAGCATGTTTTGTCCCCAAACCCTGATAGACAGTATGGAGGAACACCTCCTGGATGGTCTTGGGATCATATGAAATGTCTGCACTGGTCTGTCGGGACTGAAAAAGGATTTTCTGCTTGAGCCCAATCATGCGGTAGAGAAACTGCTGTGGTGATTCTTGGTCTGATTGCCTGGCGCACATCAATTCCTGGAACATTTCGGTCGTTGCTTTCTCTCCGAGGTGAGACCTGAGGAAGCCTTTGAGTTCAGATACTGTGATTGAATCTTTGTTTACAAGCATATCTTTAAAAGCTCCTGGTTTGATGATCCTCAACACCCCTCTGACCACCTCTGCTTCTGCAAAGCCCTCATTCACTCCCTCGTCGATTTGTTTGCTGATATTGTTGTAATTTAAGTCAGAGTTCTGATCCCCAACCTGACCACCATGCACTTTGAAGTCTCTGCGCTGCAGGTAGGAGAGGTCCTTCAGTATTACTGGTCTCTCCGAGATCATCTGTGGCATACTGTGTAACTCTGACTCACCCTGGTGGGAGTAAGTTGTGGGCGATGGGGTCTCTGTAAATGCACGTCGTCGCAGTTTCTCACCCAGCTCTTCATACACTTGTCTCAGTTCTTCCAATGACTGTGTTGTTGTATTGGTGTGAGTGTTAGAGTGAGGCTGTGTTTGCATAACTGTACTGTAAGAGTGAGAATGGGGTTGTGGTGTAGATTTTGGGATTGTAGTGGATGGCCTGTGACTAGGTGTAACGTCTGTGCTACCCTCACTTAATGCAACCACAGGACAATTAACCGAAGCATCAGCATGAGTTATTTTACCTATCAAATCATTTAAAACCAACAACTGACCCATACCCTCATCCTCAAGTTCTAGTAAGGCGTCAGATTGCATGTAGGAGACTACATACTCCATGCAGCCTTCTTCATCATTCACATTCAGCTGTTCTTCCTGTTGACTTTCGATCGCAATGTCTTTTGCAACCTGATATATGTCGTTATTTGAGAGTCTGAATAGTTGTTTCTTGATGCCCCATACTAATTCTTTACGAGTGGCTGACATGGTGTGTAATCCTGTTGTGAATTCAGTAAATCAGCGGTGTAGTGTCTTAACAAGTGGCGTGTGTGTGTATGCGTGTCGACCTCCCGATGGGATCCACTGATGCTGGTGTGCGATGACCACAAGATCAGCGTGTAACCTTCTGGTCCGTGGCGTGCGCTGGCCCCAGGATCAGTAGTGCGGCTCCTAAGCGAGGTCGAGATCCCCTTTCTCTTTGGTCTCCCTCCTCGGTCGCCCACGGATTGACTCCTGGCCTGTGGCGGCGTCTTGGCACATTGGTCGCGTGGTTCTAGTATCTCTGGATCTGCTCCCCCCTGGTCGTGATGAGGAGAGATCCCGGACGAGCCCCCACAGTTTGTTACGAGTCTCAAACTAGTGAAACTACAGTAGCAAATGATTTTGATTGGGGTTCAATACTCTCCCCTCTCCTAGATGACAGCCCTGGAAAACAGGATCATTTAGTCAGTGAATGAAAGAGCGAACCGCCATCTTCATATACAAATCTCTGTATGAGAGAAGAGGACGGCGCCCGTCACCTCGGTACCGCAGCACAACGATACCTGCACTTTGGTTCCGCTTTCTTCGGTCCCCCCTACCTTAAAAGAAAAATAACAAAATAATTATTTATTTATTATTATGATTATATTATTTAATATTTTATATTTAATTTTTTTTATCCTACACAAAGAAGGTTGCAATTCTAACAAACGACTGCGTATTATCACAAACACATATCCTATGAATATTAACTTGTGTTATAAATCAAGGTGTATCACATATACAATATATCAAAGTACAGTTTAGAATTTCTGTTACGGTCACTGTATTTCTGTCCTCTCAAAGTTCCAAAATTCCCTCTCAGTTCTTTGTTTATCTTCAGCAACCCATTACATTCGGTGACCAGAACTGTACATTTTCAAGAAAACACATGCTTTTTTGTGCAAAGTGAAAAGCTGATGAAAAGATGGAGTTATAATTTCCCAAATATCTGTGAAAATTGTAACCTCACCGTTCCTCTCATGATGTCATGGCGCAAAGACTCTCTGAGGGAGATCAGGCTGAAAGGATAGCTGGGCTGAGCCAAGGTAAACTGGGCTGCATGGAGCCACGATGGAGTGCTGTGAACACAGACACCAGTTACAAACGCACTCAGATATGGATCGTTGGGTCTGAGTGCGACTGCAGCTTGAATCAATTATTGGTGTCATCTTGATCCAATTTGACTGATCTGAGGGGGAACGGAGAGGACAGGGCAGGCGGGGGTGCGGCAGAGGGCAAATTCTGGTCAAATATCCTGAGTGCATTGCCCCCCCCCCCCGAAAACCCTATTCAATGGCGGTCACTCCGACTCACCAGTGGGGCCGAAGGTCAGTGGTAAATAGCGTGATATGCTCTGAATGTAATAAATGGTGACCGCAGGATAGCTACATCACATTGAACTTGTATTTGAATGATGCCCTGTTTTGTGACAAGATTTGATTCCCATCAGTCTCACTGGTCTTTTAAATAATGAATTTACTACACCTTTCATTTGGTAAATCCATAGTTATTGCTTTGTAGTTTATATGTAAACAGTGTATAATGCAGTAATGCTCAAATTGTTTAGTAAGACCTCTAAAAAAAAAAAGAAAAAAAAAAGAAAAAAAAAAAAAACATACTCTTCCTTAGGTGGCCCAGCTAACCCTGAAACTTATCAAACTATCTGTAAGCTCTTTCGAGCTCTGAGCAAATCTACCTCTCCTCTACGGGTAGCACTCTCCAATCTTTACCCACACAAACTGCAGCATTAAAAAAGTCCTAGCAAAACATAACATACCTCTTGCTTCTGTTCTGTGTCCATCCAGTTCACCTTCCCAATTATTTTAAATCTCTATGATGACATTTAGTCTGTTTATACTGATACTTTGGATATTATTGTAGCTAATGGCTTTTGGTGTAGCCATGATGGGATCTGCATGCATCTGTGCTGCCTGATTTCCTTGAGATAGTTAATGCCGTTGGAGTGTTTAGTTACCTGTGCGAAGCATGCAGATTAAGCCAGGTGCTGGTGAGTCTGGTTACCAGAGCATCAATCAGCACTTCATGGGTAGTGCACTAAAATCCTGGAAGAAGATTGAAACTGTAAGTGCTGTGTGTGTGATTAAACCAAAATTTTGATTGTGTCTCAAAACCTAGGGTGCTAGATGGCTCTCTTAATATCTTTTTGTGAAGCCTGTGAATGTGTAAAAAGACAGGGTGTTAAAACCATTTGAATTAACTACTGTAAAAACTACAGTATATTGATCATTGATGCATTATGGCAATTTGTAGATATTAAGATACATAAACCCACTGTCATTATGAGAACTGTGGTAGAAACAAATTATTTCTGAAGACGTCTAGAGCATAATCTATGGATTACCATCTTGTACGGTAATTACACTAACTTTAACTTGAAGTAAACGTAGCAAGACAGCAAGTCAGCTCACTGGATTTTGAGATACGGCTCTCATATCTGTGAGAAAGTATCTACTCGCATTCATAGGAAAACACTCATGTAAAAATGTCAAAAGCATTATAAAGATCATTCAAGTCATTTAGAATCTAGCTAATTAGTTTATCTACAAAACTACAGTTATGTTATGTAGATACAATTATTTCAAATGAAGAAGAGGCCCAAACATGGCCCACATAAACACGCACACTGAAAACTGTTGCAGTGACACTGACCTTGGCTTAGGATTTCCCTTTAAGTTTTAAGTTATTAGGAGAAACCTCTGTGAGTCTTTTTAAAGCCTAAAACAAATGTAATTAAACCTTTATACTTTGGCCTACTGCAAGAAAAAGGTTTGTGCCTAGTCTGTTCCTGATTATCCCTGATATTAACGTGCACATAGACACACACACCCAATATAATTCCAAATTCCAGTAACACACTCAGATACAATTGCTAAACTGCTAGTTCATACACCAAACTGAAAACTCCTCACAGAGAGCAGTTTGCTTTGTATGCATGCACACACACACACACACACACACACACACAGACATGAATAGTGAAAGTCTATCCATGTCCACGTCTGACAGAGGGGCGGTAGAGGTTGGCGGCACATTGCGGGTTATTGATTATTACTATAAGGACGGAGCTTTAAACAGGGGTTAGACACTGTCTGGAAAGACCTTGGAACCCTCAAGCGACTCTCTCTCTTCTTTCTTTGTCGGGCGCATGATTGGAATTGGTAGTGTCCGGGTTAACTGTGTGTGACAGTAACTACTCTGCGAAAAACATAAGGTACGCTGATGGTTGAAGTTTTTTTTGCGGTCAAAAAAAAAAAAAAAAAAAAAGCCGCACAACTTGTGCACTCCTCCGCAAAAAATTATTCCCTGCTACGGAACAAATAAGGGACTGGGCTGCCCCAGCCTTATGTGTGTGAGAGAGGCAGAGATGGCAGGGGGTGAGCTTTGGAAAGGTTGAAGGGGTCAGCGCAGATACAGTTACCACATCTGAAATAAGGAAGGTCATTCTGCTGTGACACCCTTCACACACAACGCATGGGGGTCAATGTGTGTGTGTTTTGTGTGCGTGTGTGTAAGGAATTACCGATGACGGGTCATTATTGAAAAATAATGCACACCCAAAGAGTCTTTGCATCTCTCAGCAGTGTTCAGCAGCAACGCCCCTATTAATAGAGAAACTGTAAATGTATCTTCTTCAAGAACAGCAATGTCACCATCTGCATTTCAGCAATGTTATTTAGCTTTTCACTTGTAAACTATAGTACCCTAAAAGTCAATTGCAGGACAGTACTGGCCATATGTTGGTTACATTTATTTGCTTGGTCAGTGTCTTTGTTAATTTTGGTTCTTTTGCTGTTTTAGGTTGTAAGTACATGAACTATTTTAACCTTAACTTAAATAATTTAGCACAGTGATTTGGAACTGTAATGCGTTCCAAACAGACCTAGAAGTAATTCATAGCTATGCATTTCCTGGAAGGTGATTGCACACCTTTGAATATTGGTCCTCCAATTAGAATTGAGCATTCTGCTGTCACGTTCAAGGCAGGAGAACATAATCAGTAACCATAGGAACATACAAGGTACTAATCAGAAACCATAGAAACCCTAGAGCACAGCCAGTGCAAAGGCCCATGGTGGAACCAATGGAAGAAAGAGCCAGAGTGGAGTCAAGACCCTGCCCAACTAAGTGGAGCCAGGAGTGGTGGAAACCCAGGCAGAGCCAAAAAGATGGAACCCTGGGGTAACAACGGAGGCCTGGTGGGCCGAGTTGGAGGCACAAACTTGTGGAACAGAGGTGGAAACGGGGGCTAGCTAGCAGGCTAGGTTGGAGTCGGTGAGACTGAGGACCAAGGCTGAGCTGGAGGGACAGAGAAACCCAGTGGAACCAAAGGGATGGAGGGAAGAGGCACAGACAGAGAACTGGAAGACTACGGTGGAGGCAGGTTGATGACTTTGGAGAAAGGGAGCCCAGTGGAGTCCAAGGACTGATGGATCCCGGTGGAGCCAAAGGAACGTGGAGCCAAGGAGCAGCTGAAGTTTCAGAGGGCCTGAGGTGAAGTCCAGGGCTTGGAGGGCTGAGGTGGAGACACAAGATTGACACCTCAGGATCTGGAAGCGCCAGGAAACTCAAAGCGGCTAGATGGAGGCACTGACAGAAGAGCTGAGGGGCTGAAGGGATCCAGTGGAGGTGGGGCTAGAGAACTGTCTGGATTTAGCAAAGGAGGCGGGAGAGGGAGGCTGGGTTGGAGTATTTCAACTGAAGGAGACTTTGTACTGGTTGACAAAGGAGATTCAGGGCTGGACAGAACCAGCAGAGACACAAGAGATTTAGAGCTGCGCAGAACCAGTTGTGAAGGAAGGTTTTTGGGGAATTAGCTCTTCCAAATCCTCATAATAATCTGCAGAGAGCAGACACAATGTACCGTCAGCAGCGGGAGTATGGCCGGGGCTCCAATTCATTCCCTTTAATTCCATGAAGATACCCTCTATAATGGAGGATGTTGCTGGCTCACGCACATGGTCAGACACTCCGTTGAGCTCAGGCTCTGGGGCAGTGAAGGCCACAGGCATTGGTTCTGCCACTGACATTGAGGTGGGCCCGGCTCTGTGTCTGCAGTGGGCTCTGGCAGGATGTCCGTGATGGGCTTGTAGGACAGCCGGCTGGGCTCTGGGGCTGGAATGGGGCTGGCTCCTCAGTGAGGCTGATGATGAGAGGGGAGTTGTTGTTAGCCAGCATCTACTACACAAAAGAGGACCACTCATGGACAGGTGTGCCTTGGATCACTCAGTGAGGCTGGTGTTGAAAAATATACAGAGTGAACAGTCTAGGTAGTGGGTTGTCACATTCAAGGCAAAGTTGAGCAAAGGCAGAGATTTGCAGCAGTCTTCTAATCAAACAAAACACAATAATCCAGGAATGATAGAAATCACAGAACAGCGTAACCACTTGCATTACCTAAATAAGACAATGGACAGAGCCAAACACATGACTTAAATATGTGGGGAATAATGAGGAGTGAAAGAGAACATAATCAGTAACAAAATAAACAAACAAGAAGTAATCAGAAATCATAGAAAAAGAAACAGGAACTAAAGGAAATGGAGCATAATATCAAAATAAGAGTCATGACACTGAAGCTGAAGTAATGATGTTGAAAATTAAGATGTGCATCACAGGAATCAATTACATTTTAAAATGTATAACAATAGAAAACAGTCATTTTAAATCATAATAATATTTCATAATGTTAGTGTTTTTACTGTATTTTTGAGCACACAAATGCAGCCTTGGCGAGCATAAGATACTTATTTAAAAAAAATTTAAAAATCATAATTGTTCCAAAATTTTGACAGGTGTATTATACAATGCATAACATTAAAGTGTAGTGTGCGTTTCATACCTGCATTGTTTGCAATTATTGTTCGAGTTATTAAAATATGTAGTATTTAATATATTCTTTTATTATATAAGATTATTAGAATAAATGTATCACATGAGGGACGTAAGAACGAATAAATGAAGAAACAGGGGTTAGATTTATGTTGAATAGGCATTACAGTTTGAGACCCCAAAGGCGGGAATATGGTTTTGTGAATGCAAAATGCAAAAAGTTCCACATGGTGAGTATGTGTGTGTGTTCGTTTGTGTGTGTGTGTGTGTGTGTGGTGGTGTTGTGCGCGCGCAGTTGGCATCGTGAGGGCCACATTTTTGGAAGTACACGCTAAAAGAAGTGTAGCTTACGAAAACTATATACGCTATGTACATATATATATATAATATATACAACACACACACAACACACATACATACACACACACACACAAAAAGTAATGTCTAATTACAAAGTAACTTAACATAACTTAACATATTAATAACATTGTTCTCTAATGTTATTCGTATGCCAAATTTTCAAAAATGCTTCATAAAAATAAAGTGCAAATGTTGGAGCAAAAATTGTGAGGACATTTAAAGTGCATGGTTCTCAGTATTTGAAAGCCATTGTCATGTGAGGTCCTCACTATACCTTCTGATGTGTGTGTGTGTTACACTGTGATTTAAATGAATCATCACTTTTTTTATTTTATAGCAATCTTATTTATATATTATTTATTAGAATCAATCTGGCTTCATTAGGTTACACCAACAAAAACATTTTTTAGGGTCAGATTGGGTTGCTTCTTAAGGCAACAACTTCACACTTTCACTTTTTACAGTGTGGTGAATCTGTGTGTTATATGGCCATTTGACTTTTAATGATGTTTGAATGCTAGGATCATAATTTCTCATCTCAGTTCACTAAAAACACCCTAAAGTATTTCAGATTCTCATCTGATCTCTAATCTCTCCCTGTGTGTATATGTGTGTGTGGTAAGGCTAAGTGTGAACAGATGTACCACAATATTTTCTCAGTAAGGGAGAATCACAGTGCGACAATAACCTACAGCTGAAACAGCGTACTGTCCTGCAAACACACACGCACACAAATACACACAAACATTCTCAAACCCACACCCACATGAGCTCAAAAATACTGAACATTCTTAAATGCATATACACACACTCTATCATAACAGTGTGTCTAGGCATCATATTAATACAGTGTGAAAGTAAATAGCTTCAGTGTACAACAGAAAACAAAACGAAACAAAAAAAACTCATCAAATCAATCACTTACTGAGCACAGAGATATTATCCATGTAAAAATATTCAGCGTCAAATATTTGCTATATAAAGAAAGATTCTGGTCCTTGATTATGACTGGCTGATCCGGATTTGAGGCTGCTGTAAAATACTATATAAACATATACTTATGACTTCAATATTACTGCAAAACTGTGTCTGTATTTCTTTGCAACTATTCTGCTAAACATTGATAAAGACCTATATTGCTTGACAGAAGAATTATTATTCAATACATAGTTTATAAAAGCAATAAACCTGCGACCAGTCTAACAATGCCCCTTAGTTGTTCTAAAATTACTGTAAACCACAGCTTCTTGGTGTATATTGCTTTATTTCAGATTAGAACCTTAAATCATGTAAACTGTGGTCAAACATTGACACTTTACTGTAAAGTGATGGTATTATACATATTATGCTAATAAAGTTAATCACCATATATCAATGGTTAACTACACAGAACTCCAAAATAATAACATTAACAATATATTATTCATTACTATTAGTTACACTTTTTATATCTATCTATATTATTGTTTCATTTGCTTTGCAAGTTTTCCTCTCTTGTTTTCATCCACCTATGAATTTGCATTTGTACATTTATTTCTAAGTATGGGTCACTTGAATGCCTTAAAATATTTCTTTTATGTCCTTTTCAGGAGTGTTATTTAGGTCTGCGTTGAAAATCCACTAAGCCTTGTTGTATATTTTGTATTTACGTTCAGCCTTTTGGAACTTTAAACATTACAGTTTATGGTCCATAAAAGTTTCTCTCCATTCTATCAAGACAAATGAGGGTGTTCTGGTGTTTTTATTTTGTTATCAGATAGGCAGGTTTACTTGCCTTCCGTTAACATAAACAGGCCTATAATAACTGTTGCTGTGATCCTCTAATTAAACACTGTGATCATTAAAAGATCATCTTTTACATTAATTACCAGCTCACATCGAACCTGTATCAGATGGCCAGCATGAAAGAGGGATTACAATCAGCGGCTACGGTTGTTGCTGTGAAAGCTATTTTACTATGACACCTCAACACAGCCTCTTAGAACTACACAGCTCAGCGGGATCATATTCACAAACAATCACCGCACACACACATACCAAATGGCAATTCTCACTCTTCACCAAGTCCGGCAGACATTGAGCTTCATCAGGGCTCACACCTGCTGTGACAGGCATATTGAGACATTGTTCTCTCTCCTACACACATGCACATACATACACCTTTTTTCACAAGGTGCTCAATATTTTTAACAGTTGCATTATTAAAGTAATTGTTCCTTGTATGATTGATGATTCAGGAATAAACCTGCTCGTTCCTTGCCCCTTTAATTTCACTGCACTTTTTTCACAAGAATATGATTCTCTCACGAATACCAGCATAAAAGTTTGTCCTCTAACTGAACCAGGACCTTTTATCCTCAAATTGCTCTGTCTTTTTTTTTTTTCCCCCTATGTAGCTGTAACAGACAACTAACAAATACTCATTAGTTACAACTACATGCACAGTCTAATTAGTGGTGTGCTCCAAGGGTTTGTGTTGGGTTAATAATGGTTTGTTGATTAATCCTGCTAAGTGATAACAGAGTAAGTTTTAAATCTTTCAAACACATTCTTTCTGTCTCTCTGTACTTCTGGATTAGAGTAAGTAACTCTGAAAGCTTTTCTCAGATCTCTGCCAGCTGTGATATCCCACTGCCACACTGTCCTATATACACACATGGCCAAACGAGAGCATGCAGTCACACACACATCTGAATAAGCACTGCAGATAAAGAGCATAGGGGGTGTCATCTGTCTCTCTGCTCTGTGTTTTTATTATTAGTGAAGCTTGTAGGGCAAGTAAATCTTTAACCCTAACTATTAAACTATGGTGCTGTGGGTATAAATTATACTTCAAACTGGGCGGCATGTTGAATAGAGGTATGCTATTAATTTCTGACTGACAGTTCTCACCTGGCAGACAATTAAACAATATAAAAAAAAAAAAAAACATATACCAATACTGAAGGAACCACTCGAGCCATATCTGGGGACCAGAATATCAAAGAGAGTGGAAGTGCACTTTCTTAATATGGCCCAGTAATTTTCTACATCCTAGCAATTGCAACATGTTAAATAAACACTCAGTATCTATAGTGAGCAACAGTCGGGTTCTGGAAGTAAAAATTCCATTCATTTTCCCATTGGGAAATTGATTTTTAAACTTTAACTTAAAAACATTTAAAGTCAGATATACAAGCTCTGAGGTTGTTAATCAATGGTACTGTATATGCTTCTGTTGAAACAATAAGTTAACATTATTTCAACCTATTTTCAAAGAGCAGTGGAATTCTTGGTGAAAAACTATATTACCCATGATTCTGCAAAGAGTTCCACCAATCATAGAGTTGTGGCAAGCAAATCAGGCCAAAATTAAAAAATAAAAATATCCCATAAAGCACCGCAAATTACATAATTGAGTCAGTCTTCCAATGCTCTCAAACTACTTAAATATTTGTAAGTATATGCATATTTTGCAATAAATGTTTTTGCACTCAAGATTTGATAATAACTTTAGCTCAGAAGTCTAATAACATTAATGCTAGAAGACTCACAAAAGCATCATATATGGTTAATCCGGTCCAAAACACACACTCTCTCTCTCTCTCTGCACTGTTGAGTTGTGTATTCCAGCTGGGTTCTTTTCTCTAGTTTCTGATGTTTGATGTTTCTACTGAGCCGCAAGCTTTCCTCATGAGATTTTAGTGTGTGTGTGTGTGTGTGTGTGTGTGTGTGTGTGTCTCAAGTCCAGGTGTTTGCTATTTGGGGGATGTCTGTCAGTGTTGGTGTGAATGGGGTGTGGACAGTGTGTCTGAGTGTGTCTCGGTGTGTTCACATGGCTGAACTGGGCAGGGTAGAAAAATTCCTCCCATACCAATGTCAAAAAGACATCTGTATCAGATACACACATTTTATAATAAAATTGTTTATTTTATTAAGATGCAGTAAATATAAACCAATTTAATTGTACACTAAGCCCAAACAATTTGTGATAAGCCACACTGAGTGAAATGGGTAGTACGGTAGCCTGTTCACATTCACAGTGCTACTCACATTTGATCTAAAATTTAACATTCTTCCAAAGAATGAGAAGTCCACCTCTGAAATGACTTTACTCTTCTTTTTTTCAACTGTGGTGAGAACCTTACCTTCCAAAGAGGGAGAGATATTAATCCAGGATCAATGGACTTAAAATAACATAGCCTTCCAAAGGATCCCAATACTAGGAAAGTGGCTGTTTATTTTCATGCAATGTCTCAGTAGAGCATTATTTGTTTGGTAGATTTAATTGTTCTAGGAGTCTTTGGGTAACCAGTCTCAACTTGTGACTTACATTTTTTTTTTTAGAAAGATATGAACCTGACAGAAATGCCGCGACTAGTAAGTAACCAGGTTAATTCTAATGTCTAATTTGTGATTAGTGATTTTTAATATGGCAGGCAATATTTTCTGCAAAATGCTTTATTGCTATTTATGCATCAGTAACACAAGTCAGTGAGTAAATGGTCAATTTCGCATTGTTCCTAGTAGCATTAAAAAGCACATGTTGTTCCAAATGGGATTAAATATATAAAGAAAGTGCACAAAGAATGCTTTTCTGGATCTTTCAGTCACTTCAATTCAGTGCAATGAATTCCACATGTAATACTTATTTCATATTCAAAGATGTTACCCAATCATAACACGCTGTGTTTACATTGTCTTACAAGTCTTAAAGAGGACACGTGCCTTTTTACCAGAGTGTTTAAATCAGGGTAGAAAATTACAGCTGAAAATTCATCTTTTGATGAAAAGAAAAATCACACCTCTGGAACATTATAAAATAATAATAATAAAGATTTTCAGTTCCCCTTAAAAGAAATAGTTTGCTCAATTAAAATTCTGTCCTTTTCTTCTAAATCAAAATTTGTTGAAAATATTCCCCTCCATATCTTCCAAATATTAGTATCAGTAGTATCAGTTTAAATGTGACATTTGATGTGGTGACACATTACTGGTGATTACATTTAACTTGATTTGTTTGAATGTTATGAGTTGATCACAAATCACTATTAATTAAATTGAGAAATCGTACAGAGAAAGAATTTGGAAACTTAAATTAAGCTTCAGTCTATTTTTCACACAAAGTTGTCATAGGACTTCAAAAGCTTTGGAATATCATGCACAAGTCCACTTTTATGATACATTTTGGACTCTTTTGGAGCTTATAAGCTTCTTTGCCCATTAATTTAATTTCATTGTACAGGAAAAAGAACAGCCAGGTCAATCTGCTTCCACAAGGGGAAAAAAAAAAGTCATAAAGGGTTTGGATGAGCAGAGGAAGTGTGTAAAACCAGTATCTGCGATTGCTGTTAAGTTCATTTCAAAAGTTAAGACAAGTCAGGTTTATTTTCTATAGCACTTTTCACATTAGTTTCAAAGCAGCTTTAGAGACTGAATTGCTATTTTGTGATACGTTACAATTTCTATTTTTACTGTGATAAAAACTTGCGGAATTAGATTTTGGTCATATTGCTCAGACAGACAAACACATTACAGAATATTTTGTTCTCACAGATAGAAATACTGTACATGGATAATAAACCTTTATAGTTTTTAGTCTTTAGATCTACAGTATTTGATATAACACCAAATAAAAGGGAAGGAGGATGTTTGGAGGAAGGGGCGTGTCACATGCCTGCCACAAGCGGGATGTCCAATCAGAGAGCTGCGTCACTCACTCACTTCCTTTCCCATCATACAAACATAGATGACACACTTAATCAGTGCACTGGAAACAACATACTTCATAAGGTCTCTGTCTTTGAAAACAAGCATTCTTTTTTTCGTCTTTCTCTCTCTTCTGGTGCTCATTCGACTCTTTCTGTGCCTAATTCATTTCCTAACTCTACTGGTGGTGTTTCCTTCCTCATAAAGCTCTAATCATCCTCCATTTCTTGTTTCAAGAAAACCAAAGAATTATTAGACTGAAGCACATCCCTCTCCTTCCCCTTTGTTGTTCATTCTGCTCTAATTGGGATCTGTCATCACTCTGATCTGAGGGTTTATTATTAGAGGGGTGCTTCCTGTTGCAGATAAAAATAATCAAAGAGCTCTGCGGACACATGTAATGGGGAGTCCTCTGGGGCATGTATTGTGTGCGTGTGTGTTTAGGACCAGGGCCCGGTCAGATAAAGTCTCACTGAAGCCTGTCTGTCGCTTCATTGTCAGGGGTGAATTCAGGGGTCAGAATGAATGTGTTCAGTCACATGTGATACCCCCATTTCTCTTCCGCCACCTGATCGCCCTGTTCAAACACCCGTCGGGTCAGTGTGCTGTCTGTCAATTAGCACCTACTCCCTCCAGTCCCTCCCCTCCAAATAAGTAAGAAATAAAAAACCTGTGAGCCAGACATGGTCCTCCATTCACTTTGTCTTTCATTACCGCCCACCTCCAGACACACTCACACATACTTAAACGATCTCTTTTCACCTCAGCCACTACGAGAGAGAGTGAAAGGGGCAAAACATGTCAACAGCCATTTTGTGCACCTGTCAGCTGTGCAGTGACTGCAAATATGGCAGCTGCTACTTAGCGCTCAATGCTAAATTGTTAATCATCAACTATTTGTAAAGCATGTACCGCATGATAATGAAATCATCAACATAGTGTATACCACTTTGTATACATGGTGACCAGTGGCGGAGACAGAATGTGGTTGGTGGGTGGGCCTGAATAATAATAATAATAATAATAATAATAATAATAANGCCTAATAATAACAGAAAGAAAGAAAGAAAGAAAGAATAAACAATGACTGGTCCGAAATGCATTGCAATTCCATCTCGCAAAACACTTCAGAAGGTGGTCTGAGACACATTCCAGAAGCAACTGAATAAGTGTAAATGCATTGGGTTGTTGAACAACATAATTTTACCACTGCGCTACTGCAACACGCATCTTCACAGATATGACCCACCGTAGATGAACGTCTCACACATCAAGCGGACGCACAAACTTCCACAAATGGAACTGAAAGTTCGGCGTCGCATGCAGGGGCACATTCATCTTAATTAGAACTAGTGAGACTAAATTCTCTAATCATTGATGACATTGATGATACCTCTTAGCGCAGGAATTGAAGATTCATGGCCGTAGCCATGTGCGGATCACTCCGCTGTGGTGACCCCTGATAAAAAGGGAGCAAGCCGAAGGAAGAGAGAGAGAGAGAGAGAGAGAGAAATTCATGGCCGTGCAGGTTTAAAAAAGTGAGTGAGGTCTCAGGTGGGTTTAAGAATTGTGCTATAATAACCTCTACAAATAGGCAACTCATTAGGCTATATAGGCCTACACTAAACACTTTAAAAGAGACAGACGTTTGTGAAAGATGTTTTCTCTGTTTTGGAGGGATGAACACTTAAATTATACCATAGCCTATTTATTGCATCAAAATTTGTTAATAGCATACCTTACTATAGGTTAGGGATAATTTGATCAGTTATTATTCATACAGCAATACAGAGCCTATTACTGCTATAGTTTTCATTAATAACCTTTGCAACATAGCCTAGATGATAACTTTGTCTAGTTTTAAACAGCAAATTAGTATTTTAGAGAACAAATTTTATTTTTGAACATGAACAGTTTACCAAGGTCCGGACCTGACCTCATTGCTGGCTACGGATGTTCGTTTTGAGAAGACACATGTGGCCATGTGTAGGCTAAATGGGATACTTTTAAGAAATCAGATAGCTGATCAGTAAGCCCATAAAGTGAAAAGTGCATGTCTTTTGTGGACAGAACCATTTCATTGCGTCATTGGTGAGGTTGCTCTTTGCTCCACTAATAAACCCTTTATCAAATTTATGAATGGATAGCCTAAGCCTAGAAACCGCGCAAAGAGCGCTCCCTTTTAAATCACACTCACTTCATTGAGATCTCACAAAGTTCTGTTATAATCAAGGAATTTCTCTACGGTGCACATTTAATGTAATCTCTTATTTACACACATCATGTTTGTTATAATGAGAGGATTCATGAGCGTGCAGAACTCAAAACGGCATTTTAGAAAATGTCTGATTGATTTGACTGCAATGCATCGCTCAACGCTGCAAAAACATCTTGAAAATGGAAACACGCACTGGACAATTCTGGCCAGAAAAAGAGAGAAAAAGCGTTCTCCAATACATGCTATTATTTTGCCGTTCGTATGTACATTCCAGAAAATCCTTGCTCACAAATATTTCAATGCGAATACTGCATAACTATGCCACGGCGAGCTAGACTAAACTAACTATAACCTTATACCTTTTTGACTGATGTCTGTTCTAAACAACTCGTTTGGGTTTTTCATCATAATCCAAATTTTCTGTTAGTATAGATGGCTGTTTTTATTATAAACATTTATGGGCTTGGCCATCTGGCTATATAAGCAGGCGTTCGCCACAGGATTCTCAGGTTACTTCGACTGAAGCCCGACGACTGAGTCGTGCGGCTTCATAGCACGGCTGGCAACGCAGTACTCGTTCCTGTATCTCAGGGAACCGAGGCTACTTTAGTAACAGAGTACGTTCCCTGTCGATACTTCACTCGTACTACGTCTTGCTAAGACGCTATGGGAACACAGTACAATCACGCCATGCTATGGTAGAAGAACGACTGCATATTATAATTTCCATAAGCAAGTAATGCCCATAGGGAAGTTAAACAATAACTAAACCAAAGTTTAAATAAACTAAGCCAAAGAGCTTGAGCTTGAGTTATGGTAAAGGACTCTCTGTCAGACTTGTTTGCATAACGCAGTGAGTGTCTCTTCAAGCAGAAAGGACCCTGGCCTGTAAGGCCGGGACTTCCAGGTTATAAAACCTTGTAACGCTCAGCCCAGCGGGCTGGGGTTACTAATATTGAAATGGGGTCTGACTTTTCTGTGTGAGAGTTAAAACGTGTTAAAAGAATGACAAACTAGAAATACGGTTAATAAGAATGGTGTATTTACAGGTTCACATTAAAAGACTTTAAAACAACATTATAAAACCAGGTAAACTCAATCTGTTAAAAGAATACAGTTATTTTGTCCATACCCTAAAAACAGTCCAAGAATCCCAGGGTGTCGGTAAGTCCCAATGTGAGTGTCCACCTGTGTATATACAATCCAAGTTGCTGCAAGTGATCCGGAAACGTAAGTCCAATGAAACAGAAACTCCACAGTCCGGGTGTGAGTGGAAGCTGTGAATGGCCTCCTGGAATGTTTGCCATGCTGCTCTTTTTATGGGGTTCCTGCTTCCTTTCAGGTGACTAATCACCTGACAGGCCAACCATACAGTTCTTAAAGACATACACACCCACTAAAACGGATAAGAGGCATAAAATGGACTTAAGAACATGTAAACCAATTAAAACTCTATAATACACAAAATCACTGTAATAAATAGAGCGGTTAAAACATGTACCTTGTGTGACAGTGTCACAACCTAGCAAATGTGGATGGCGAGGCCCAGCCGGCCGCCTCACAAATCTCCGCAATGGACACACCGCTAGACCATGCCCAAGACGAGGCAATGCCTCTGGTGGAATGGGCCCGTACTCTGATGGGGCATTGTAGGCCCGAGGAAGAGTACGCTAGCGTGATAGTGTCTACTATTCTCCTAGAAAGTCTTTGCTTCTTGACCGGATGCGCTTTGGTGCGGTTACTGAAGCTAACAAAGAGTTGTTCAGACCATCTGAAGGGCAGAATGCTCAATGTAAATTCTTAGAGCTCTGACGGGTATGACCTGTGCTCTGAATGGAGTGGAGAGCACCTTGGGTATGTAACCATGCCTTGGTTTCAGGACAACCTTAGAGTCGTTAGGCCCGAATTCCAAGCAGGCAGGGCTAATGGAAAGCGCCTGCAAGTCTCCTATTCGCTTTACTGATGCTAGTGCTAGAAGCAGAGCAGTCGTCAGCGACAGTGACCGGAGGTTGGTAGACTGTAGCGGCTCAAACGGAGGGCCCTCAGCACAGTAGGCAGATCCCATGAAGGCACAGTGAGGGGGCGAGGCGGATTCAGCCTCCTGGCGCCCCTCAAGAAGTGGACAACTGCACTGTTCCTGCCCACCGATTGTCCCGCAATAGGGGCATGAGAGGTCGCTATAGCTGCTACGTAAACTATGAGGGTGGATGGGGAGCGTTCCTTATCCAGCAGCTCTTGCAGGAATGACAAAACCACTGATAGGTCAGAGGTAGATGGGTCTTCACCGTGGTTTAGGCACCAAGCAGAGAAAATATACCACTTAAGGGCGTAGAGGTGTAGCGAATTTAGCTCACAACAGGAAATATGAATAATTAACCATAACTAGTTATAATTAACTATTCATATTTTAGATCCGCTGTAGATATTTAGCTGACCTCTCAGGGTCAACTGTCTTGTCAATTCTAAGAACGTTAATTTCCTGGTTAAGGGAAATAACTTTCTTACTGTACAATTCTACAAAAGCTTGTAGCGTAAATCTGCATGATTAAGTGACTCCAGTTATAAGCAAACAATGAACAACGTCAAGTGTGATACAAGTAAGGTTTTATTAACTACATAAACACTTAAACTAGTCTAACATACTACATAAACACATAAACTGGTCTAACATCCTACATACACACATAAACTGGTCTAACATACACATACACACACACACACACATACAGTTGGTATAGGAAGGGTTAAAGTTTAACTCAGCATAGAGAGAGGCATAAAGAATGAATTTTATGGTACACTTTGCATATTCAGCAGATCTAAACCTGGGGATACGTCAGATTCTCAGTCCAAAAAAACCCCCCCCCCCACCCCACACCTGTAAAAGGTTGTAAACTGATACTTAATGCATCAATTAATAAGACTAGGGTTGATACTTGCGAGTCTCGGCTGTCTGAAAGAGATTCCTGATGCAATCTTAAGGTTTCCAGTTGATCTTTTGCTGAAGTTAGTTGATGAGAAAGAACCAGTTCTGAGTCAGAGAATCTTGATTGAAATGGAAAGGACAAGGCCGAAGAAAGGCCTGGCACAATGCTTTGGTATCCTGAAGCGTTTTCTCACATCTTCATCTTACCATCTGACCGAACCACCGACTGGGCGGGTCACATGGTGTGTCAGCTTTAGGGTCAGAGAAGATCCCCGCCTCTCAATATGGGCTTATCCAATGAGAAAAGCCGGAATCCCAAGTGGGCGTTTTTATGGCCGCTTGTTTGCAAATGGACTTAAATCGAAATTACTAATGATTCTCAGGACCCTAATATATATTGCCTATGTACCAATATACGTATAATATACACGCTTGTTTCGATCATAAGAAGGCGAATTCATAGATACTAAACAAGGTAAAGTTACTAATATGAATGAGTGGTTTATCGTAAGCATGAATAAAATAGTCTATAATACAACAGATTAATACAAAACAGCAATAATATACACAATGGCCTGAAGAATGTGTGTGTTCATTCAAAGAAAAGGTTTTCCTATGAATTAATTAGAAAAGTCCATTTCTACTCTGCCTTTGTCCTGGGACATGCAGGGATTTTCCCTGCTTTACATTCTTTTGGCCAATAAACCCAGTGATATCAGCGTTGGCTGCCATGCAACAAGGGGCCGGTTCGGCTTCCTGGGGTGTTACGCATTCCGGGGGGAAGGGTTCATGGGTCCTCATATGGCTTTTTAACTGAGGGGGGTTACAGAGTATTTGTTAAATATAAAAACAAAATATATATTGTGTGTTTGATTGGTCCAGACGCTACAGAGGCATCTCGTAGACGGGGCCCTAGCCTCTGAAATAGTGTTTAAAACTCGCTCTGGGAGGCTTGTAGGCTCCCGTCGAGCGGCCAAAGGTGCAGGGCCCACAGCTCGGGCCGAGGGTGCCATATTGTCCCATCACGATTTCAGCCAGCGCTGAATGGCACGCATACAAAGCAGGCCCAGCTGTAGTGCTGGTGACGCTGCGGCCATGAGGCCCAGCATCCTCTGAAACGTTTTGAGAGGGTGAGTGGCACCGATCTCGAAGGAGGCCGCGAGTTTCTGTATGGCCAAAGCCCGTTCCGGCGCGACAACAGCTCTCATTTGAGCTGAGTCGAAAACTGTTCCCAGGAACGATATTCGCTGTGCTCTTGGCGAAATTGACCTTGAGTCCCAGGTGCTCTAAGTGGCTGAGGAGGAGGGTCCTGTGTGATATTAATTCTGCCTCCGGCTGGGCCAGCACGAGCCAGTCATTGGGGTAGTTGAGAATGTGGATTCCCATTTGTCTCTGTCTGCGGGGAGCCAAAGACAGCCCGAAGGGAAGAACCATGTACTGATAAGCCACTCCCTCGAAGGCGAATCTCATGAATCGTCTGTGACGGGGGGGGGGGGTCTATCTGGATGTGAAAGTATGATGCATACTTTCAGGTCCAGAGAAATGAACCAGTCCCTTGAGCGAATCTGCGCAAGGATCTGTTTCAGCATAGTCACCCTGAACGACCTTTTCATGAGGGCATGATTCAGGTGTCTGAGATCGAGGATGGGCCGCAGGCCACCATCCTTTTTTGGGACGAGGAAGTAATGGCTGTAGAAGTCTGACTTGCTCTGAGCTGGAGAAACCGTTTCTACAGCTCCTTTTGCCAGCAGATTCATCACATCTGAGCTCAGAACGGGGGCGTCCTTGCTCTGCACTAAGGTGGGGACCACACCGCTGAAGAGCAGGGGTCTTCGAATGAATTGGAGTGAATAACCTAGTTTTATTATCCCCATAACCCATTCTGACACTCCGGGGATGGCCTGCCAGGCCTCGGCCCGCGTGGCGAGGGGTTGGATAAGCTCGAGTGACTGGCTGCACGGGGGCAGGGCACTCGTGAGAAATGGAAAAGGAAATTTGCTCTCTTTTTGAAAATGTTTGTGTTTTATTTTTCCCGCTATAACAGCGGTTGTTTGCTTGGGCGCTTGAACGGGCCCAGTGTTCACAACAAACACATTTCCCTCTGCACCCAGGGTTGAACGGGGTGATAGGAGGCTTAGGAGAGGCTGCTTGGGGGGTGGTCCGGCTGCAGCGAGACTTGGCCCCATCCTCTTCCTGTCTCGCAGATCAGGAAGATGCCTGA
Source organism: Sinocyclocheilus anophthalmus (assembly GCA_018155175.1). Lineage (NCBI taxonomy): Eukaryota > Metazoa > Chordata > Actinopteri > Cypriniformes > Cyprinidae > Sinocyclocheilus > Sinocyclocheilus anophthalmus. The sequence goes on along the minus strand of JADLZN010008488.1, from coordinate 9,502 downwards.
GGCGCTGGGTCCAACGCTATCTTGGGTCGGGGTCCCTGGCGCTTAGGAATGGGGTAGCTTCTTCATTGAGGGGGTCAAAACTTTTATACAATAAGACGTATGGTGTATTTAAGCTGTCTATTGCTATAGCAAAGCTTAACAACTCCCTACTGAAAAAAACTGCTAAAACCAGCCTAAGCTGATTGGCTGCTTTGGCTGGTCTCCCAAGCTGGTTTTAAAGTGGTTTTGGCCACTTTTTTTAGCAGATCAGGCTGGTCTTAGCTGGTTTTTAGCTGTTTTTTTAGCTGTTTATTTTACTGAATCAACTGGTTTTAGCTGGATTAGCATAGAAACATGTTAACAACATGCTAGTAACTTGCTAATCATGCTAGAAACATGCTAACAAAATGCTAGTATTAGAAACTTTTAATCATGTTAAAACATTCTAGTAACATGCTAGAAACATGTTAGTAACTTGCTAATCATGCTAGAAAAATGCTAGCAACATGCTAGTCACTTGTTAATTATGCTAGAAACATGCTAGCGACTTTTGTTAAACACACTAGAAACATGCTAGCAACATGCTAAAACATGTTAAATCATGCTAGAAACATGCTAGCAACTTGGTAAACATGTTAGAAACATGCTAGCAACATGCTAGTGAACATGCTAATCAGGCCAGAAAAAGGCTAAACAACATGCTAGTAACAGCCTAATCATGCTATATACATGCTAGTAACTTGTTAATCATGGTAACAACATGCTAGTAACTTGTTAATCATGCTAGAAACATGCTAACAACATGCTAGTAACTTGCTAATCATGCTTACAAAATGCTAACATCATGCTAAAAACATGCTAATCATGCCTAGAAGCATGCTAGTAACTTTGCTAAACATGCTAGAAACATGCTAACACCAATGCTAGTAACATGCTAATCATGCAATCAACATGCTAGTAACTTGTTAATAATGCAAAACAACATGTTAGTAACATGACCATCATGCTAGAAAATGTAGGTAACTTGACTAATCACGCTAGAAAAAAATGTTAACACCATGCTAGTAACATGCTAATCGTGCTAGCAAAATGCTAGTAACATGCTAATCATACTAAAAGCATGCTAACAAAATGTTATCAACTTGTTAAACATGTTAGCATCATGCTAGTAACATGTTAATCATGCTAGAAACATGTTAGCATCATGGTAGTAACATGTTAATCATGCTAGCAACACGTTAGTAACTTGTTAATAATGTTAACAACATGCTAGTAGCATGCTAATAATGTTAGAAACATGCTAGTGACATGCTAGTAATTTGTTAATCATGCTAGCAACATGCTATTAGCTTGTTAATCATGTTAACAACATGCTAGCAACTTGCTAATAATGTTAACAACATGCTAGTAATTTGTTAATCATGCTAGAATAATGCTAACAAAATGCTAGTAACATGCTAATAATGCTAAAAACATGCTAGCAACATGTTAAAACATGCTAGCAACATGTTAAAACATGCAAGCAACATGCTAATTAGTTTTAGAAGCATGCAAACAACAGGTAATAAACTTGCCTAATCATGCTATCAAAAATGCTAACAGTGTTAATTTCGTTGATGAATAATTTTCATCATAATGTTCGTCAACTACATTTTTTTTCACTGACGACAACGAGACGATAACGAGCTAAAACTCTTTTTAAATGACAAAAACAATGACGAATATGTATTGTCATTTTCGTCAACGAGTCGAAAATGTTAGGGAGGGACGATTTGGGAAGAGATACATTCAGAACGAATCTGCTGCGTGGTTCGGAGATTAGATGATGTCAATATGGGGAAGGAAGAGAAGAGAGACATCAGATAAATCTGACAGCGCAAAGAGAGCTAATTTCGGTCCGGCTTCTGAGCGCAGACACTGAAATACAACACAGGAAAAGCGCCGTCTCACAGCGCTGCGAGACTCTTTCGCACGCATGAGCGGCGAATTACACACAAATTATGTTGATATTGTCAGTTTGACGAGATGACGGTTAACCAGTGGATTAGTCTAAGGTGAACGTAAACAGTAGTGGAACTGTAGCGGTACATGCATGCATTGCAGCTGTGCATCAGTTGTAAGGGGCAGAGAATATTTACTTGCTATGCCCAAGTCACTCATGTTAATCAGCAACAACGCAGAAGACAGAAAATCAATCACGTTCTTGACGGCAAAACTAGTAGCCCTAAAGATTTATTTATTTAATAGAAAGTAAACTGTCTGCTGAAAGAATGAAGAATGGGTGAAACAAGTCTGCTTGAAAGAATGCTTAATTAGCCTATATAACCATTGGTATTTCATTAAAAAGACGATCATGTTCTTGTTCTTAATGAGAAGTGGTTTTATTAATTTGAACATAAAGGCATGTTGTGTGTCACCACAGTTAAATCAGTGTCTATCATGATAAAACCTTTATATCAAACCTATATAATGAGTTTGGGAATTTTAGAGAAATGTTTAATGTATGCACTGTAACTACACTCATTAGATTTTAGACGACTAAATTTACTGTAGATTTAGTCGACTAAAATCTTATGATATTTAGTCGACTAAAACTAGACTAAAACTAAAAAAATTCAGATGACTAAAGATGGACTAAAACTAAATAGCATTTTAGTCAAAAGAATATGACTAAAACTAAAAAAAAATTTGCTGTCAAAATTAACACTGATGCAAACACCATGTGAGTACATGCTAGTAACTTGTTAATCATGTTAGAAACATGCTAGCAACTTTGTTAAACATGCTACAAACATGCTAGCATCATGCTAGTAACATGCTAGAATCATGCTAGAAACTTGCTAATCATGCTAACAACATGCTAATAACTTGTTAATCAGGCTAACAACTGGGAAATGCTAGGTAAACATGTAATAATGCTAGAACATGCTAGTACTGTTAATCAGTTAACAAAATGATTATCATGCTGAGCAAAATGTAATAATGTTAAACATGCTAATAACTTGCTAATATGCTAACAAATGTTAATACCATGTAGTAACATGTTAATCAGCAGAATCTGCTATTACTTGCGAATCATGTTAACAACATGTAGAAATTTTTAATAATGCACTCGAACATGCTAGTGACTTGTTTAATCAGTTAAAACAAAATGAGTAACATCATGCTAGTAACTTGCTAATCATGCTAACAGCATGCTAGCAACATGCTAATCATGTTCAAAACATGCTAATAATTTGCTAATAATGTTAACAAAATGTTAATACCATGCTAGTAACATGTTAATCATGCTAGAATAATGTTAACAACATGTTAGTAACTTGCTTATCATGCGAGCAACATGCTAATAATATGATAATCATGTTAGAAACATTTTAGTAACTTGTTAATCATGCTAGCAACATGCTAACCATGTTAAAACATGCTAATCATGCTAGAAACATGCTACACATGTTTGTAACTTGCTAATCAGGCTAACAACATGCTAGTAACATGCTTATCATGGTAGAAACATGCTAGACCTTGATCTAATAATGCGAACACATTGCCTCAAGCATGCTAGATGTACATGCTAGTGAGCCTAGAACTGTTAATATGCTAACAAAATGGTAACACCATGCTAGTAACATGCCAATCATGTTAACAAATGCTAGTAACATGCTAATCATGTTAGAAAACATGCTAATAACTTGCTAATCATGCTAACACCATGCTAATCATGCTAGAAACATGCTAGTAACTTGTTAATCATGTTAACAAAATGTTAACACAATGCTAGTAACATGCCAATCATGTTAACAAATGCTAGTAACACTGTAATCAGGGTAGAAAACATGCCAGAACTTGTTATCATGCGGGGGGGGGGGGTTGGGGGGGGGTGGTTTTGGGTTTTTTTTTTTACCAAAATGTTAGCAACATGTTAATCATGCTAGAAACATGCTAGTTACTTGTTAATCATGTTAACAAAATGATAACATCATGCTAGTAACATGATAACAACATGCCAATCATGCTATAAACATGCTACTCATGCTAGCAACATGCTAATCATGCTAAAACCATGTTAGCAACATGCAAGTCATGCTAGAAACAGCCTAGCAACCACCCCAGGTACCCTAGCAAGATGTTTTATACCCGTTTTATATCTGTTTTTCTGATAGACTGTATTGCCTTGAAAACATTCAAACTTTAATCTTTAAAACTATTTTAACTTTCAAACTACTTCAAACTGAAAACTTTCAGACTGCAAGCTTTTAAAACTTTTTAAAACTTTCTAGCTAGGCTTTTTTAAGCCAACTTAAAGTTTGTCTAAAAACTTTTCTATCTAGTTTTTCATGAAATTCTTCACATATGCAAGGGCCAAATGTCCACCCTGTTACAGGACATTCTCATCTCAATTCATAAGTGTCTTGAATGCACAGTTATTGTAATATTTACATTTTCTAAGAGTTAAAATGTCCCTCTCATTACCCTGCAAATGTATTTTAACAAAGTGTTCATAATCGGTCATTATTTTGGAAAAAAGTTGATGTATTTTAAGACACAGTTTAATTTCCGAGGAGGAGCCGAAGGGAAGGAGGAGCCTGACAGAGCTGGAGGGATAGAGGGACAAGGCACAGCCGGAGGAGTGGAGTCCCAAGGCGAAGGATAGTCGACGACAGACCAAGGTGGAGCCGGAGGAATGAGGAAGCCTGGCGGAGCCGGTGGACTGACGGGCCACGGTGGAGGGGAGGGAGCTGGGAGCCATGGTGGAGCCACTGGGTCGATGGGCCGAGGCTGAGTCCTGGACTCTGAGGCTGGAGGCGGAGGCGAGGGATTCTCCAGCCACGTCGACGATGGAGACTGGCAGACCCACGGGGCTCGCACTGTACTGATGGTGGGCTGAGGGCGAGCAGAAGGGCTGCCAGACGACAGCGGTGGAGGAGGCAGGAGCGGGCAGGTGGGCAGGCATTTTTGAGCCTCCGGGCGCTGCCCACACACACCAAATTGACAGGGGAACGACAGGGCTGCACTCGGGAACGGAGTCTCTCTCTGAGCAGGGCGTGGAAACAGGAGCCCCCTCTGGGCTGGAAGGGGGGGACCGGAGCCCTAAACGAACACTTGGAAACAGGAGCCCTTTCTGGGCTGGACGTGGGAACAGGACTGACAGAGTGCTCAGACGAAGGAGGGAGGAGAGGGGGCAGATCAATGAACTCTCCCTTGAAGTCCAGCAGTCCCAGATCCACATTCAGCTCACCCTCAGCAATGGTGCAGGGGATGGAGCTCCTCTCTGCGATCTCACAGTCCTCAGCTTTTCCTTCGTGGCGAGCTCTGTTGCTGGCTCTCGCACCTGGACTGACGTCATGAACAGCTCCGGCTCCGCGGCAATCCTCAGCACTGTCACTCCATGCGGCGATGGCTCGTCAGTCGCGGCGGTTTCGGGCTCTCCATCAACAGTGGGCTCAGGCTTGAGCTCTGCACAGCGAGGTGATGGTAGGCTGGGCTCTGGGTCCGGAGTGGAACTGGCGAGATCCTCCTCAGAACAGACGGTGAAGGGGGATCTGTTTTTCATCAGTATCCACTCCACAAAGGCAGCGAAATCCACTCGAGGGCCATATTCGGACGACGGCGCTCTGCACGCGGGGTTCAGGCTGGCATCGTAGAACGCACAGAGCGTGTCGTCCGGGTAGCTGGTAAGATCAGCGATGGCCAGAAACAGTTTGGTATGCCCCTCGAGCGATCTCTCCCCCTGCTCCAGCAGGAGGAGGAGGTACTCTGGGCGGAATAAGGGGTCCATGGGGGAGAAACAGAAAACAAAACACTGAATAAAATGCAGAAACAAAACGGAGGCGAAACTTTTTATACTTTTTGTCTAGGTCGAGTCTTCTGTCATGGTTGCCTACTGTGAGGAGCGAGGAACACAGAGACAAGGGATAATTCCAATAGAACAGTCTTTATTCATCCAAACACAAGGGACAGGCAAGAACACACGTAGCACATCACAACACTCAAGACTTGACAAGGTAACGTGGAGCAGACTACACTATAAATACTAAACTAAATGAGGGATAATTAGACGAGACACACCTGAATCAAATGACTAATTAGACTAGGGAAAAACTAGGTCACTGGGTGCACATGGGGAGGAAAACAAACACACTGACATTCCATGGGCGTGATGGCCCCATTTTAAATGATTTAATTTTACCATTTCATTCCCTACAAGTAACAAGAAAGATATGCATAACATTTGTTGAACTTATTTTATTAACATAAAAAAAACAAAGAGGTAACACTTTGGACAGAGGGGAAACAGGGTGGACATCACACCACTGAGCAACAGTACTTGTCAATATATTCCCTAATAAAATAAGCATATTGTCACAATTTACAGTCACTACAACAGATAAATGGTTATGTATATTACAATTTATAGGATATAAGGCCAATTACACCACATTAAAGTAAGCTGTTCTTATACCTATTATTATAAGATCTTATTTGTTATACTATCCTTTTATTTGGCTACAAAAAATGTTTAGCATTGTATTTTACTATTTTAAATTATAGAGAGCATTATTATTTTTAAGAGAACATATTATTTAGCTCTCTTACACACACACAGACACTCACAAACTGGTATTCATCGAGCGCAGCGTTAGTTCAGTCAGGCCACGTAGGCATAGGCTGCGACCAGCTGATGCGGTCAGCTGTCAAATCGCTCCAATCACTACCATTCTCCTATTAGACACGGGACATATATACAGTGGGGCAAAAAAGTATTTAGTCAGCCACCAATTGTGCAAGTTCTCCCACCTAAAAAGATGAGAGAGGCCTGTAATTTTCATCATGGGTATACCTCAACTATGAGAGACAAAAAGAGAAAAAAAATCCAGAAAATCAATTGTAGGATTTTTAAAGAATTAATTGGTAAATTCCTCGGTAAAAATAAGTATTTGGTCACCTACAAAAAAAAGCAAGATTTCTGGCTCTCACAGACCTGTAACAACTTCTTTAAGAGGCTCCTCTGTCCTCCACTCGTTACCTGTATTAATGGCATCTGTTTGAACTCGTTATCAGTATAAAAGACACCTGTCCACAACCTCAAACAGTCACACTCCAAACTCCACCATGGCCAAGACCAAAGAGCTGTCAAAGGACACCAGAAACAAAATTGTAGACCTGCACAGGCTGGGAAAGATGAATTCTGCAATAGGTAAGCCGCTTGGTGTGAAGAAATCAACTGTGGGAGCAATTTTTAGAAAATGGAAGACATACAAGACCAATGATAATCTCCCTCGAACTGGGGCTCCACGCAAGATCTCACACCGTGGGGTCAAAATGATCACAAGAACTGTGAGCAAAAATCCCAGAACCCAGGGACCTAGTGAATGAACTGCAGAGAGCTGGGACCAAAGTAACAACGGCTACCATCAGTAACACACTGCGCCGCCAGGGACTCAAATCCTGCAGTGCCAGAGGTGTCCCCCTGCTTAAGCAGTACATGTCCAGGCCCGTCTGAAGTTGGCTAGAGAGCATTTGGATGATCCAGAAGAGGATTGGGAGAATGTCATATGGTCATATGAAACCAAAATAGAACTTTTTGGTTAAAAACTCAACTTGAGGAGAAAGAATTCTAAGTTGCATCCAAAGAACACCATACCTAAAGCATGGGGGTGGAAACATCATGCTATGGGGCTGTTTTTCTGCAAAGGGACCAGGACGACTGATCCGTGTAAACGAAAGAAGGAATGGGGCCATGTATCGTGAGATTTGAGTGAAAACCTCCTTCCATCAGAAAGGGCATTGAAGATGAAACGTGGCTGGGTCTTTCAGCATGACAATGATCCCAAACACACCGCCGGGCAACAAAGGAGTGGCTTCATAAGAAACATTTCAAGATCCTGGAGTGGCCTAGACAGTCTCCAGATCTCAACCCCATAGAAAATATTTGGAGGGAGTTGAAAATCTGTGTTGCCCGCGACAGCCCCAAAACATTACTGCACTAGAGGAGATCTATATGGAGGAATGGGCCAAAATACCAGCAAACAGTGTGTGAAAAATTGTGAGGACTTACAGAAAATGTTTGACCTCTGTCATTTCCAACAAAGGGTATATAAAGTATTGAGATGGAATTTTGTTATTGACCAAATACTTATTTCACCATAATTTGCAAATAAATTCTTTAAACCATACAAATGTGATTTTCTGGATTTTTTTTTCTATTTTTGTCTCTCATAGTTGAGGTATACCTATGAAAATTACAGGCCTCTCTCATCTTTTCAAGTGGGAGAACTTGCACAATTGGTGGCTGACTAATACTTTTTTGCCCCACTGTACATGGCATTACTGCTCGGTAAGTATGCTCAAACTGCTCACAACCCTCCCTCCCTCCCCATTATAACCATGAGCATATTACTGTGCACCTTCTGGTTGTCATCTTCTTTTGTTTCAAATCACTAAGGCTTCCAAGTCCCGGCTGCCATGGACCTCACTGCTGAGAGACACTCATCCTCATAACCAAGCTACAGCATAGACGTTCCACTGCACATATACACGATTACCACCGTTCGCTTTTAAAGACATTTCTAAGTGTCTTAATTGTATGTATTTCCAAGCTGATGGTTCCGGTGGGTTAATGTTAAAGCTCTTGTATGTTCAATTTATTCTGGAGCAAAGGGATACAGGGTTATGAGAACAATGTTCCCAATCGGAACCATACCGCCAACCAAAGAAAACTTGTGTTTCAATAAACTCAAGTACCTGCCCAAATGGTCTGTCTGACACTATCGTTATGGGGTCATGCAAGGCGTAATCGTTTTATACTGTACAAACAGATTTTCGATAATATATCTTAACGGGGCAGTAGGGCATCTTGGAAAAAAATGTAACTTTAGCCTGATTAGCACTGAAAGCGAAAAAGGTCCCACCCCCCTGCAATCGGCCAACAAAGCACGCCCCTTACGCATTTTGTCACAGACAGCATACAGAGACAACATTACTACATAGTTACATCAACGGTTCCAATTCCAAGCCCAGGTCCGAAGTGAAGTAAACTTCAACGGATTCCCCCACTCAGGGAGTAGGGAGCAATGAACACAGTGTAGGAATCATCTCGATCGTAACATAGTTCATGCACGTAGCTGGATTAACCGCTGGTCTACATCATGTGTCATTCACCGTTGAGAAAACTTTAAAAGTACTACAATAAAAGGAAGGAAGATCGGCTTGTTGATGTTTGCCTGCCATCCTCGCTCAGTCTGCACAGCGTGCGTGAACGCGCTGACAACGTATCCTGTCTGCGTGAACCCAGTTGCGGCCCAGAGTTTAGATAATACATACGGTGACAGGCAGGTAGGAAAGCCAATTAAAACGCTCGGTCCGAGTGTTTTGATTGGACGAACATTTCATGGTCCTATGCCTTTCACAGAATATATAAATACAGACAAATTCATTTAGACCACTTAACTTAATGATTTCTATTGGGATGTGAAGAGACTTTCAAACAGCATAACAAAAAAGTTTCTGAAGACAATCACCTATT
>JADLZN010008487.1:20639-172670 GCA_018155175.1 Sinocyclocheilus anophthalmus | reverse complement strand
GTCTTGCAGTCAATGTATTTGGCCATCGTTTCGACCAAAACCTTTGCATGCAGATAATAGGTCACTGGGTCTAATGCGTACAGTAGAATGGCGTTAGTTTAACGATGCTGTTTCTATGGCAACATTCAGCCAACACTTATCAATTCTAATGCTACACGGACATATGACAAACTCCCCTATATAGTTACAGACTACACTATGCTACTTTAACTGATAATGTCATGAAAAGATAGGATGAAGCTGACCAGTTCAATAAGAACTAATTTACCACTGCCACATATTTTCGCTTTAGTGGGAATTGTGTTCTTCCTTTGGGTCAGTTCCCTACTTTGGAAAGTGTAATTTGGTCACTCCTTGTAACCACTGTATCTACCCCAATCGTCACCGAGAGGAAAACCACATCACAAGTTTAGCGATACTTTAAAATATGCTTTTTTTCCAACCTCAGTTTGCTGATACGCGTCAGACTTGCGCAAGCACCTGAAACGCACGGACTTCAGTATCGCAGACAGCACTCGTGCTGAATAGTTTTGTCATTAGTTAATTATTTAAATTATATATATATACAGATCAGCAGATCGGCCGCAGCAGCAGCCTTCACAACTGCCGCAGCGTGGAGCTGGCCGCAGGAACGCGGCGCAGCCCGTCTCCGCCCCTGCCAAACCCGTGAAGCACCAAAGCAGGCGGCGTCCCTGAGACGGCCGACCCGGAGCCCACTCTGGACAAACTCACTTCCTCCGGGATTTGGGTCGCCTGTTTTCCACTTGCGCTTGTCCCACCTGACGTGGTACTCGTTGGTTTTTCCCTAGTTCCTCTTCTGTTTTCGTGGGGGGAAGGTCTCTTGTGGTCGCCTGTGCTATCGCTCCCCAGGCCGCTCGCTGCCTCGTGAGACCATCAACTCGAGCTAGGCGATTCCAAGTTACCTGGCGACCCAGTCTCAAGTTCAGGGGCATTTGGTTCACCTCTGTGCTGGACAGAGATGCTCCTGTCTTGCGTGCAGAGATTGCAGTCCTACTGTCGAAGGATGCGATAGAGCCGGTCCCTCCTGCCGATATGAGGTCGGGGTTTTACAGTCCTTACTTCATTGTACCCAAGAATGGCGGTGGGTTACGACCGATCCTGGACTTGCGCGTACTGAACCGGGCCCTTCACTAGCTCCCGTTCAGGATGTTGACGCAGTAACGCATTTTTCAATGTGTCCGTCCTTTCGATTGGTTTGCAGCAATCGACCTCAAGGATGTGTACTTTCATGCCTCGATTCTCCCTTGGCACAGGCCGTTTCTATGCTTTGCGTTCGAAGGGCGAGCATATCAGTACAAGGTCCTCCCCTTCGGGCTATCCTGTCACTTCGTGTCTTCACCAAGGTCGTGGAGCAGCCCTTGTTCCATTAAGGAGCTGCATTCGCTTCCTCAACTACCTCGATGACTGGCTCATACTAGCCCAGTCTCGAGCGCAGTTGTGCGAACACAGGGACACTGTGCTCCAGATCACCTCAGCCGGTTGGGCCTTCTGGTCAACTGGGAAAAGAGCAAACTCTATCCGGTGCAGAGGATCTCTTTTCTCGCCATGGAGCTGGACTCGGTCAACCTCTAAGCATGTCTCTCAGTAGAGCGTGCACAGTCAATGCTGAACTGCCTAGGGTCTTTCCAGTGCAAGACGGCTGTTCCACTGAAACAATTTCAGAGGCTACCGGGGCATATGGCATCCGCAGCCGCTGACACGCCGCTCGGTTGCTTTCATATGAGATCTGCTTCAGCATTGGTTCACGACCGGGTCCCCCGACTACAGGAGCAATAAATCACTGCCTTGATTGTCCAGCAGTGTGTCTTGCTCTGCGCCGCTTCAATTTGCGCTACACGACAAGCATGTACTGTCATACGGACAACACTGCGACCGTTGCGTACATCAACCACCAAGGCGGTCTACGCTCCCGTCGCATGTCGCAACTCGCCCGCCATCTCCTCCTCTGGAGTCAGAAGCATCTGAGGTTGCTTCGCGCCGTTCATGTCCCAGGCGAGCTCAATCGTGCAGGCCGACGGCCTCTCACGTCTCCACCCCGAGACAGTCCAGCTTATTTGGAGACGCTTTGGGGAAGCTCAGGTATACCTGTTTGCCTCCCCGGACACGTCCCATTGCCAGTTGTTTTACTCCCTGGCCGAGGGGCACCTCAGCACGGACGCACTGGCATGCAGCTGGCCTCGGGACCTACGCAAATATGCATTTCCCCTAGTGAGCCTTCTCGCACAGGGGATACTGTGGGCAGGTATGGGAGGGACGAGAGCATTCCTCCTTGGCAAATTCCTCTGAGGAGGGATCTCCTTTCTCAGAGAGGGGCACCCTCTGGCACCCACGTCCAAACTTGTGGAATCTCCACTTGTGGTCCCTGGATTGGACGTGGAGGTTCTAGGTGGGCTACCTCCAGCGGTAGTAAACACCATCACTTCAGCTAGAGCCCCGTCTACAAGACACGCTTACAGGCTGAAGTGGAACCTGTTCGTCGATTGGTGCTCTTCCTGCCGGGAAGACCCCCGTAGATGCCCGATCAGAGTCGTGCTTTCTTTCCTGCAAGATGGGTTGGAGTGAAAGCTGTCTCCCTCCACCCTTAAGGTGTATGTTGCCGCCATTGCCGCACATCACGAGGCAGTAGACGGTAAGTCTGTGGGGAAGCATGACTTGGTCGTCAGGTTTCTCAGAGGAGCAAGGAGGCTAAATCCTCCGCGCCCTCACCTGTTACCCTCTTGGGATCTCCCCTCGGTCCTGGCGGCCTTGAAGGGAGAGTCCTTCGAGCCTCTGCAGTCAGTAGATCTTAAGTTTCTGTCGTTGAAGACAGTGCTCCTCACCGCATTGGCCTCGGTCAAGAGGGTAGGGGACCTGCAGGCATTTTTGGTCGACAATTCGTGCCTAGAATTCGGGACGGGTGACTCTCACGTTGTCCTGAGACCCCGGCCTGGATATGTGCCCAAAGTTCCCACCACGCCTTTCAGGGATCAGGTGGTGAACTTGCAAGCGCTGCCCCGGGAGGAGGCAGACCCAGCCATCGCTCTGCTCTGTCCCGTTCGCGCTCTGCGCATTTACGTGGACCGTACGCAGAGCTTCAGGACCTCAGACCAGCTCTTTGTCTGCTTCGGAGGACAGCAGAAGGGAAAGACTGTCTCCAAACAAAGATTGCCCACTGGTTAGTGGAGGCTATAGTCTTAGCATACCAGGCCCAACGTTTACCTTGCCCCCTCAGTGTGAGAGCTCACTCTACGAGAGGAGTTGCATCTTCTAGGGCATTGGCGCGGGGAGCTTCGATAGCAGACATCTTTAGAGCTGCCGGCTGGGCGACGCCTAACACTTTTGCGAGATTCTATAATCTCCGTGTGGAGCCTGTGTCCTCTCGTGTACTCGCCTCAGATGGCCAGTAAACACCGGGACCTGCTCAGTGTCTATCACGCTTGCTGCACCATTCCCCTCTAAGGACTTAAAATACTTGCACTTTTCTGTTTCTCAGTTCAGTTCCCCATGGCGAACCCTTTTGGAGTTCCTCCCGCACCCTCGGCGGGCAAGCATGGCGGAGCGCCAGACGCCAGGTCCAGCACTCGTGTGCATACCCAAGGTCAGCCCTTGTGCTGGGCTAGGTGCCCGTGTGTAGTGATTCCCCCTTCGGGTGATCCCACACGTGTATTATTCCACGGTATGGCTCCCCTCACGGTAAGACCGTGTCTTTCCCTGGCAGTCGTTCAACGCCATCTCTGCTGCGTAGTCATCTCACCCCAGGCAGGTTGAGTCTACTGCAGGGACTTCCATATGTAGCACTGCCCTGGGCCAGTCCATTTGTGTATTCCACATGATACCTCCTATATGCATGATGTGGCTTCTGTAGCGTTCCCAACTTGGGTACATTTTCCCAGTGTTATCCAATGTACCACTGTATGGAACAGCAGTGGCGGACACCTCTGCCTAGCCCTGTCCTATCTTCAGCCCCAACTGGTGTGGGGGGACTTGCCAGCTTCTGCAGGGCACTGGAGGGGGTCAGCAATAGGGGCGTTTTCCATACGGATCCCAATTCGTCAGTCACACTGTCGTACTTCGAACATGACTGACTGCAGGGAACGTCTAGGTTACTTGGGTAACCCTCGTTCCCTGAAGGAGGGAACAGAGACAGTATGTCCCATCGCCACAATTGCTGTACCACCGCTGTATGGCCGGGGCGCGTAGTCTCGGCTCCTCAGCGAAAAACTGATGTGCGTTTGCACGCGCTCTCCTTTTATACCCACGCTGCGGGGCTGGGTGCGCGTGGCGAAACACGCACGCCAACTGTCATCTGCTTGTTTTAGTTTAACACGCGAAGGTGATTGGCTCTCGGGCGAGTCCATTCGTCAGTCATGACTGAACGTATGTCTCCGTTCCCTCCTTCAGGGAACGAGGGTTACACAAGTAACCGAGACGTTAGCTGTATACACTGTTTTCAGTTCGATATGCGCTTCATTTTTTAGTTTACAAATTAATATTATCACAAGGTTTAAGGTTCCACTTGCACAGTGGAACCAAAAATCCCAGAATACCTGGATATAGCTACACTGATTTAGTAGCGTAGATACATGTGCACCAACTACCATTTTGAGTATTTATTTCTGTTACTTTTTAAAGGGGTCATATGAAGGCGATTTTTTTTTTTTCTTTCTCTTTGGAGTGTTACAATCTCTTGTGCATAAAGAAGATCTGTAAGTTGCAAAGACTAAAGTCTCAAATCCAAAGAGATATTCTTTATAAAAGTTAAGAGTCAGCCACACCTACCTAAAACGGCTCGTTCTAACACGCCCCCACATATCTACATCACTATGTGGGAAGATTTGCATAACGCCACCCAAATGTTCATGCAAAGAAAGAAGGCGTAACTTTTATTCTCGCTGTAGTATTGTTGCCGCCGCCGCCATGTTGTGAATATGCTTTGTGTTTCGTTGTGAAAGCGAAACTAATTTGTGGGCCTTCTAAAAGAGGACGATATCCGCTTTGTCTTGCCTGGAGCTGATCTGTGCTGGTCGTTGAGGGAATACATCAACTTTGCGCTGTTGATCACCGGATCGACTTTCACCGTGGACGAAACAGAGTCCAGCCCAGGGTCGTCACATGTGGTTGCCGCAAGCCTCCTTTGTCGAATCTGCCGGGCGCCGCTCACTCAAGTAGCTGTGTGTTTCGTTGTGAAAGCAAAACTACTTTGTTTGGGCTTCCAAAAGAGGACATACTGTTTCTATAAAGTGGGGCAGTTCCAAACTTTGCAAGGACAGCTCGCAGCATTCTGACTCACAGGGCTGTAAGGATGTTTTTTTTTTTTTTTTTTTTTTTTTTTTTTTATATTTAAATAATTTGCCACTGATGATTCAAACGCGAGTTTTTTGGGCAGTGTAGTGTAGGGCTTGTTGTTTGTCATTTCTCCGATCACAAATGCAGACATGGTTTTATGTTTACCATGCGCAATGACCGTATAGAAGTCCGGTACAATCAGTCATTATTCCCACAGATGCAACAAATGCCTCGTTTGTAATGGGTTTTATTGGTTTTGTCTCGTCGCGCCGGGACACATGGAAACCATAGACTGTATGATGGAAAACACAGTATAGTAAGGGGCGTAACATCTGTCACACGCTTGAGGTATTCGGCCAATCATAACACACTGTATAGCTGGCCAATCAGAGCACACCTCGCTTTTTCAGACTGATGAGCTTTGTAAAAATTGACGCGTTTCAGAAAGGCGGGGCAAAGAGGAGAAACAATAATGTACAGTATGTGGAAAATAATGTGTTTTTTTAACCTTAAAACGCATAAACACATTGCTTTACACCAAATACACAAAATAATGTTCATTTTAGCAGCATCATATGACCCCTTTAAGTTTTAAACCTCATCCTCTGGCAATAAATGATAACACCACCATATCATTGGCCTAATAAACATTTTGCAACCTACACTGACCTTGTTCTGTAATCTCTTCTTTGACCATGTGTTGCACTGCACCTGGATTATACACAATGATGATTGATACAAATGCATGATCTATTTTATGTACAACAAACACTCATTCAACTTAATTTATGTCATAAAGTTTCATAAACATATATATTCTTAATTTGGCTTTAATTAGAAGCACTTTTAATAAAAATTAATGTGGACTAAAAATTGGATCATGATCTTGATTAGATTTTGCTAACTAGATGTTGGTATAAAGTTGATGAGACATTACTAGCTGTTATTCATGTGAACATTCTTCATGTATACTGTATATGCCTATAGGGTGGGCGATGTACTAGTAGACGTGAGAAACCGGTATTTGTCAGTCTCATTTGCAATTAGGCTAATGTGACATTTATGTCTTAAGGGAAAATAAATAGTTGAGAAAAAATGCATGTGTATCAATATATTAGAACCATGCTTTCGGTCTTAAAGTGACAGCAGGATAATAAACCTGCTGCTGTCTGTGTCATTAATGTTAATCTAACAACAAAAGAGGGAAAATCTCTTGCTGCTCTTGACCGAATCACCTTTGTAACTTTAATAGGAATGTTTATTTATTTATTTATTTATTAACGTAACATACAATTTAAGTTCCCCTTCAGGAACTCGAGCTGCGTCGAGTCGCTTTGGGAACGCCCTTGCGTGACCGCGTTCTGAAGCATGTGTCAAATCCGTCCAATGGAGCAGCGAGACGTCACGAACAGGGTGACGTAAGCACCAGAAAGCATAAAAGCGCATCCAGCCGGGCGCAAACCAGCTTCTGCCCTTCAGTAGCGCTCTGTGTATGTGTCTGTCTATTTACTGTTGTCCGTCCGCACAAGCACTCATATATAAAACAATGAGAAAGTCTATGGCGAGCGAACGGCATTACAAACGCTGTTTTTCTCCCTGCCCACGATATCTGGCGGCAGGGAATACACACGATTTGTGTGTTGTTTGTTTAGGAGCAAAGCATGCACGGTCAGTTTTCGAGCAGCTGATTGTCATCACTGCTAGCTCTCGCTGCGCACGCTCCGCTCTCGCCTGGCTGTTTTTGATGAGAGTGGCCAGGCTCGCGATCCCGCTTGCAGCGGTCCCGCTGTTGCCGAGGCAAGGCATAGACTGTTGTCGTGGGGATCGTGGGTGGACTTAGTGGAGGGATCCGAGACGGTCTCGTCCTTTTCTCGGTCCTCACCCTCTAGATCCGCAGCTCTCTCTCTCTCAGTTTTTCTCCCCCCCCCCCATAGAGAGAGCCAGACGCTTTCCTCTATCTTCCCTCCGAGGAGTGTATGTGATAGGTCGAGACATAGGGGTGTGGAGAGAGAGAGTGAGTGGTGTGTGTGTGTGTGTGTAGAGAGAGAGTGTGTGTGTGTGTGAGAATGTGGACCTCGCCACCACAGTCCCTCGCGTATGAGGTGTGATTCGTGATTATGGGGTGTGTTTCGGGCCAAAATAGAATATCGTTTGGCCAGCCTAGAAACAGACGCTCGTCCTAAAAATAATTAGACTAGCATGTTCTGAATCCAGATCACAGCCTTCATGACGGGGGCCTTCCGTTTTCCCCCGATCTCCATGCTGAGTGCCAAGATCGTGGGAGAAACCGTATTCATCCGCTATTACAGCCCCACAGTCTCGATTTATTCAAAAGAACATCGTGGGGCTGAATGGTATATGGGGCGATGCCAGTGGTGGAGCAGACGCTTGTGAGCTATCTCTCCCTGTCCTCAGCATCGTCCCTGAAGGCCCCGGAGCTTCCCACCAGGCCCGTTAGACTGACATCGAGTCTGGTTGGGAAAGCTTATACTGCGGTAGGTCAGGCTGGCGCATGTTTGCACATCATGGTGGTGTTACAAGCATACCAGGTTGACCTGCTCAGGGGTGGGGCTGCTGAGCGAGCAGCAGCCCAAGTCATAAAGCTCCTCATATCGCCAGTCTCAAAAACAGAGCGTTGCAACCCGCACCCCTCCACAGAAAGATCGGGGGTCGGGGCGATGCTCTCAGTTGGGGTCTTCTAGACCGAAGACGGATCTGCGGACCGTTATTTGTCTTAGAGGACCTCGGCGAAATGGTCCTACTATTGTCAGGTCCCTGAGAGCAGCCCACCTGGAGAGGAAAGGATAACACCTCAGTATACGGTCCCCAATCCTCCTCAGTGCCCTCATGGAGGTTCATTGATACCCCTGCCATCTCGTTGCTTCAGGGCTCAGTGAGCTCTGACGAGCAAAAATCCCAGCTGCCGCCCGGCAACGGTACGGCACGGGAGAGCTCGCCCCCTCAAGTGAGGGTGCTACAGCAGTCAGGTCGGTTGTTCCTTCAGTGCCCTCATGGAGGTTCATTGATACCCTGCCACCTCGGCACTTTAGGGCTCAGTAAGCTCCAACGAGCGAATTCCCAGCTGCCTGACCCGGCAACGGTACGGCACTGGAGAGCTCACCCCCTCAAGTGAGGGAGCTACAGCAGTCAGATCGGTTGTTCCCTCAGTGCCCTCATGAAGGTTCACTGATACCCCTGCCACCTCAGTGCTTCAGAGTTCAGTGAGCTCCGACGAGCGAAATTCCAAGCTGCCGCCCGGCAACGGTACGGCAAGGGAGAGCTCACCCCCTCAAGTGAGGATGCTACAGCAGTCAGGCCGGTCGTTCCCTGCCGGTCATACGCTTCAGGGCACCGAACTGGCTCCTATAATAACACCAGAGGCCAGCCTCGAGAAGCTGGTTCCCTTAGTAGATATTCTGGCAGCGTGGGAACTTCTGCCAAAATATATCAAAATGGGTCCTGCAGGTTGTAGAAAAAGGCTACAGAATCCAGTTCGATTCTCGTCCGCCTCAATTCAACGGGGCCCCCACGCTAGTGGGTCCCGAGCAGGCTCTGGTAATGGAAAAATAAGTAGATACTCTCTTGAGGAAGAGGGCCATAGAACGTGTTCCTCCTCTCAAGAGAGAATCAGGGTTCTACAGCCGTTACTTCATCATTCCAAAGAAGGATGGGGGGTTGCGTCCCTCGGTGCTTCCGGGCTCAGAGAGCTCCGACAGTGAAATTCCCGCTGGCCGCCCGCAACGTTTACTGCACGTTGAGAGCTCGCTCCCTCAATTGAGGGGGGTTTGCTACGCACATCGGGCGGTTGTTTCCCTCAGTGCCCTTCATGTAGTTTCATTGATACCCCTGCCACTAGTGCCTCAGGGCTCAGTGAGCTCCGGCGAGTGAAATTCCCAGCTGCCGCCCGTTAACGGTACGGCACGGGAGAGCTCGCCTTCTCAAGTGAGGGTGCTACAGCAGTCATGTCGGTTGTTCCCTGCCGGTCATCCGTTTCAGGGCACCGAACTGGCTCCTCTAATGACACCTGAGGCCAGCCTCGAGAGGCTGGTTCCTTTAGTAGATTTTCTGGTAGCGTGGAAACGTCTACCAAATATCTCAAAATGGGTCCCGCAGATTGTAGAGAAAGGTTACAGAAACCAGTTCGGTTCTCGTCCGCCTCGATTCAAAGGGGCTTCCCCACTCTAGTGGGTCCCAAGCAGGCTCTGGTAATTGAACAAGAAGTAGATACTCTCTTGAGGAAAGGGGCCATAGAACGTGTTCCTCCTCTCTCTCTCGAGTGTCCTGTTCTACAGCGCAAGCCGTTACTTCATCGTGTCCGAGAAGGATGGGGGGTTGCGTCTGATTTTAGATCTCTGTCTTCTGAACCGCGCTATCAAATGGCTTCGTTTCAAGATGCTCACTATCAGCAGATAGTATCTCATATCCAGTCCGAGGACTGGTTTGTTACGATAGATCTCAAGGATGCTTACTTCCATGTATCCATCCTTCCTCAACACAAGAGGTTCCTGAGGTTTGCTTTCTGGGGCAAAGCATACCAAAATCGAGTTATTCCCTTTTGCCTTTCACTCTCACCCCGCACTTTCACGAAGTGTGTGGATGCTGCTCTGGCTCCACTGTGACTCCAGGGCATCCGCATAATGAATTACATCGACGTTTAGTTGATATTAGCTCAATCGGAGCAGATGGCAGCTCGACATCGAGATGTCGTCCTCGCCCATATGAGAGAGCTGGGGTTAAGACTAAACGCCAAGAAGAGTGTGTTTTCTCCATTACAGAGAACCATTTATCTGGGCGTGGTGTGGGATTTGACCATGATGTAGGCACGTATGTCTCCTGCTCGAATCGAGTCATTCTTCACGACAGTCACGAGGGTAAGAGAATGCCAGTCACTCACTGTCAAACAGTTTTTGAGGCTGTTGGGCCTGATGGCAGCGGTGTCCTACGTGATACCTTTTGGCCTGCTGTACCTGAGACCCTTGCAGTGGTGGCTCAGAAAAAAAGGATTTTCCCCGAGGGGGAATCCACTCTGCATGATCAAGGTCACTTCCCAGGGCTTTCCCAACGACGTCGACGCGCGTCTCGTTCCCCGTCGGGAACCATGGTCCCTCGTAACCCAGACGTTTTTTTTTCACATAGGTCTATTGTTGTCTTTTGTTTATTGTAGTTTTTGTCCTATTGCTTGTTTCTTTGTTCTTTATCAAACTACTGACTGAGAGTAATGAAATTACTCATATCATGACATTAGATTTTGGTCATATCGCCCACCCCTAGTGTGTGTGTGTATATATATATATATATATATATCGATATATATATATATATTAGATAGATTATATTATATTTTAAAATGGCACTTAGACTTCTGTGTGGCATAGCCTATATGTTAGACGTTCCTTGCTTCAATTTGACAACAGATGAGTGGCCATCCACAGGGGGCTAAAGGTGTTTGATGAAGTGAAGGAAGATACCCTAGGGGTGCAAAGGCCAGTAAAAGACCTTCTAACACAGTTGTGTTTCTTTCCTGCACTCTGGCGTCTCAGCACCCCACAACGAGAGGCTGAACCTTCTGCTCTCCTCCGAGCTAATGGACACCGAAATAAACTACGCATCATTAATCAGTTGTCTGTCACATCACACCTGCTGTGCTGCTGGAGAGGCAGCTCTTTATCTCCCACACTCAACTCCATTCTGGTCTGCCTAATAGTGTCTCTTTTGGTGATATATGGAAGGTTTTTCTATTTTATTTCCTTTTACTAATTTGAATAACCAAATTCTTTGCTGCATAAATTTTTTATATTGTCTTTATTTTTTTTTTATATACGTGGTGTAAAAAAAAAAAGGTGTTGGCCCCCTTCCTGATTTCTTATTTTTTTGCATGTTTGTCACACTTTGAATGTTTCGATCATCAAACAAATTTAAATAGTACACAAAGATAATGCAAGTAAATACAAATGCAGTTTTTTAAATGATGATTTCATTTATTACGGGAAAAAAGCTGTCCAAACCTCCGTGGCCCTACGTGAAAAATGAATTGCCCCCTCCTGTTAAATCATGAAAGAACTGTGATTAACCACATTATTTTAGAAAGCTGAGTTAAATTTCACTAGCCATACCCAGGCCTGATTACTGCCAGACCTTTTGAATCAAGAAATCACTTTAATAGAACCTGTCTGACAAAGTGAAGCATGCTTAAAGAGGAACACATCATGCCGCGATCTAAAGAACTTCAAGAACAGATGAGAAACAAAACATTTGACATGTATCAGTCTGCAAAGGGTTATAAAGCCATTTCTAAGGATTTGGGACTCCAGCAAACCACGGTCAGAGCCATTATCCACAAATTGAGAAAACTTGAACAATGGTGAACCTTCCTAGGAGTGTCCGGCCTACCAAAATTACTCCAAGAGAGCAGTGACGACTCATCCAGGAGGTCATAAAATAACCCATAACAACATCTAAAGAACTGCAGGCCTTACTTGTCTCAATTAAGGTCAGTGTTCATGAGTCAACAATAAGAAAGAGACTGGGCAAAATCGTCATCCATGGGAGAGTTCCAAGGCAAATGCCACTGCTGACCAAAAAGAACACAAGGCTCGTCTCTCATTTGCCAAAAAAATATCTTGATTATCCCCAAGAATTTTCTGTGGACTGATGAGACAAAAGTTTTACTTTTTGGATGGTGTGTGTCCCGTTACATCTGGCGTAAAACCAACACAGCATTTCATAAAAAGAACATCATACCAACAGTCAAACATGGTGGTGGTAGTGTGATGATCTGGGGCTGCTATGCAGCTTCAGGAAAAGACATTATAAAGAAGAGAAGAGAAAGAGATAAAGAAAAGAAAAAATATTTAACCCGACGACTTGCCATAATTGATGGAAGCATGAATTCTGCACTCTATCAGAAAATCCTGAATGAGAATGTCCGGCCGTCAGTTTGTGATCTCAAGCGCACTGGGTTTATGCAGCAGGAAAATGATCCAAAACACACCAGCAATTCCACCTTTGAATGGCTCAAGAAAAACTAATTAAGGTTTTGGGGTGGCCAAGTCAAAGTCCGAACTTAAATCCGATTGAGATGCTTAAACAGTCCATTCATGCTCGAAACCCCTCCGATGTGGCTGAATTAAAACAATTCTGCAAAGAAGGGTGGGCCAAAATTCCTCCACAGCGATGTGAAAGACTCATTGCCAGTTATCGCAAACACTTGATTGCAGTTGTTGCTGCAAAGCGTGGCACAACCAGTTATTAGATTTAGGGGGCAATTACTTTTTCACGTGGTGCCAGGCAGGTTTGGACAGCTTTTTTTTTCCCTTAATAAAATAAATAATCATTTAAAAACTGCATTTTTTTATTTACTTGCATTATCTTTGTGTAATTTTTAAATTTGTTTGATGATCTGAAACACTGAAGTTTGACAAACATGCAAAAAAATAAGAAATTAGGAAGGTGGCCAACACTTTTTCACACCACTGTATATATATTGTGTTTCCAATGTTGATAATTGTGTACAATGACAGTGTTTCAGCATTTAATTTCTCCTAAATTGTTCTTTAACACGTTTCTGTTTATGGCTTGCCATGCAGTTTGAGTTTCATTTGGAAAATCTGAATAGGAAAATAACCTCACAAAACGTCTCCATGGTTCCCTGCCCGTGACGTCTCACCCATCCATTGGACTGATTACCCATGTGATTCAGAGCGTGGTCACGCTGAAAGCGTTCTTTCATAATTTGTTGTGCAAACTGGATGCTACAGGCAGTAATTGTGACAAAGACTTTGGTTAAAACATACTAGCAGCATGAACATTGCTTTTTCTTTTTTTTTTTTTCTTTCACCCCACAGATTTGGACACTGCCCTCATGAAAAAAAAAATATATAAAAAAAAAAATTAATAAATAAAATATTGGCGGAACATCAATTGCTATAGTCTTGGACAATGCGAATCATTGCTATGACAACCAATGTGGCTGTGCTAGCAAATGCTGATCTATTTCTCCTTAGGCATGTACATTGATATTTTGTATCAAGGTTTCATATCATGACAAATGCTGAAACTTTTATCACATTATTGAATTGTATTTCAAAAACAGGTTAAAAAGAAGAACTTCAGTTTTGTCCGCTTACTAACAAGTTGAATAATTTTTTGTAAAATACGCAAATATTTGTGATCACTTAAATGCATAATGACAATACACAATGAAAATGTTATAAAATAACAATGTTCAAACACTTAGAGTGCAAAGCACACAACTTAAATCTGGGCTGGCATGTTTTAGTGCAGTCTAAAATGTGAAAATGTATAAGCGTCAAAATATTTTGTGAAAAGGTAGCATCGTTATTAAATAAGATAGTTTTACATCAAAAACAATGTGATTTTTAGTAAGGGAGATCTTTCAGCAACAGCATATTTTCTGCTTGCAAAAGCAATTCGCGGACAGCTTTTTCTTGCGGCATGAAATCACCCACGGCCAGCAAACCAATGATAATGCAATTACAATTCGAGCATTTGTCAGCACCCTTTCCAAAACAAAAAACAATATGACAATTCATAGCAGTTGATCAGCACCCCTTCCAAAAAATATTTATATTCTATTTTTATTTTTATTTATTTTTATTTATTTTTTTTTTTGTGCTGAAATATCCTTTAGCAAATTTATCCCATAGTTTGGTAGGCTACATAATATGATCTAAGAAACATTTATTATACACATTTTCTGTCTATTCACATGCAGAACAGCTAGTAATGTCTCAATAACAGGGTTGCAGAAAGTTAAAATAAATAATAAAATAGCTCACAAAATACTCCCCAGAATCCTCAGATAGTCTTGCAGGCAATAAATGCTGTTTGCAGAAACTATTTCTGATTTATTTATTTATTTATTGGTTGGTTGGAGCTAACTTCCACATTGACTGTTAGATTACCTCTACTGCCTGAGAGAAAGAAAGAAAGCAGCTGTTAATTTTAGTTTTGGCTTCTCAGTTGAAAGATGAAGGTCACTGCTGCTGTGAGAGAACAGGAGATATGAGCATCACCATCTGATAGATAAATATGTGTCCTTCCTCTGGAGCCAGAAAATGTACGTAAGTCTTGAGTTGTGCTCCTGTGCTCAGCATTACATGCTCCAGTGTTGTTACTACTATGAATCATCTGAACAGCTAGGTATGTGCTGTAGTGTTGGTGTACCAATCAATTCAAGGGTTTACTGCAGACAGGAATTCAAAATAATAATCCCAAAATAACTGCAGCACTCCACCGGACATTAGTTCTAATGGAAGTGACTCTACAGGAATGGTAAACAGCTATTTTTCCAGTGTTATATTAAAATGAAATATTACACATATTGTGTGAAGATTGAATGTAATCGCAAAAACTCTAACCATTTATTTATATAATTACTATTTGGTTTCTCCATTATGACAGACAGTCTTTTCCATGGGCTTTGGCAGAGCAATCAGGCAGCGGAAATGGAGTGTTGTTGTGTGTTTATTAGAACATCAGCCGATGTAAAGTGACTCTGTTAGCTATAATGCCGAGAACACAGAGACCACAAGTCCAATCACCTGACAGGCCTGGAGAATCTGCAGACAGCATCCAGACAGCTGTATCTGGAGACCAGCAGTGCTCAGATCAGATCTGAACTGATGTTCATGTAAGTCATGAAATCATCTGTCTTCTGTATGTCACCAATGCCAAGCCAAGCCAAATGATCCAGGACCTTCAATGTTTGTTTTTCACAGGTTTCTTGAATAGCCGGTGGGTGTTGACATGATAGCTCTCTATTTCCGTTCAGCTCTTTTTACTGTCTAATCTCATGAGGTCTGGATCTATTTTCTTGAAAACAAACCACATAACTGGTTTTACTGGGTTATTTTCCTTTTCAAAGCAAACATTAAAATTATTGTGTGTATCATGTCAAGTCAGGTCACCTTTATTTCTGTTGTGCTTTATACAGAACATATTTTGTCTAAGCAGGTTCACAATGATAAACAGGAAAACAACAGAATCAATTATGGAATATCATAGGGCTGCACAATAAATCATATTTTAATGATCACGATTTCTGCTTCTCTTGATTTATTCAGCATAATATGCATCATGTATGCATGTATTCACAAGGCAAAACTAGGGATATATTACAAAGGAATCAATTTAACAGCAGGAACAGGAACCTAGAGAAGGTTACACATGTAACCATGGTTCCCCGAGGGAACGAGACGCTGCGTCAAAACGCTATGGGAACGCCTTCAGCGTGACCATGCTCTGAATCAGGTGTGTAATCAGTCCAATGGATGGGCGAAACATCACGGGTGGGGTGATGTAGCAACCAGTACGCTTAAAAACATGTGTGGTGGATACAGTGGTAGCTTCTGGGAAATGAAGTAAGCGCTCGCAGCAATGCCGGAAAAAAGGCCATGAGACGCAGCGTCTCGTTCCCTCTGGAAACCATGGTTAAATGTGTAACCTAGAGACGTTCCCCTTCAGGAACTCGAGCTGTGTCGAAACACTATGGGAATGAGTATGCCCATGCCACCAGACTTAAAAATCCCTGCCTAGTGTGGAATGGCACAGCTAAGGCGAGAGAAAAGGAGCCAGGAGTGGCACAGAATGCAGGTAGGAACCTGACAAAGTAGGCGGGGTGGGCATCCCGAAGGCCAACATCTGGAGGAGTGAGCCTTGACCCCCAAAGGAGAGGGGAGATCAGAAGACTCAAGGCTATGGAATAGCATCCTGATCCACCACTTAGCATACGCTTCTCTGGCCGGAGGCCTCAGCCTTAGCGCATCGCGGAGGAAACGTGTAACCAGGGGGTGTCTGCCCACTGACTGGCCACTGAGAGGGGCATGGTAGGCTGCAATGGCCGCCATGTAGACCTTCAAGGTGGAGTGGGTCAACCCTGTGGAGAATTGGACCTGCAGGAACTCCAGCACTGTACTGGGTTCAGCTGGTTTGAGCAAGAAGTGAAAAGCTTCCACTTCAAGATGTAAAATTTCCTCATAGAGGGAGCTCTGGATTGGAGGATGGTCTCAACAGCCTCAGTTGAGAGACCAGAAGCTATGAGATGTGCCCCCTCAGGGGCCACACCCATAACTTCCACAGCTCTGGGCAGCTCCTTTCTCCAACTCTACTTGAGAGAGGAGGTCCCTCCTAATGGGAATCTCCCATGGAGACCTTTCGAGAAGGGAGAGTGCGTTGTCTCCTGAGTCACAAACAGGTCCACTTGAGCATGGCCAAAAATCCATATCTGCTTCACCACCTCAGGGTGAAGTCTCCCTTCCCCAGGCCTCGGTCCCTGCCTCAACAGGATGTCTGCTCCCATATTGAGATGCCCAGGGATGTGAACTGCTCTCAGCGAGAGGAGTTTCCCTGGGACCACACAAGGATCTGGTGTGCCAGCCTGGAAAGGGGTCGCGAACGCAGACCTCCCTGGTGGTTGATGTAAGAGACCACCGCTGTGTTGTCGTGAGCACCAACACATGGCTATCTCTTAGGTCCGGGAGAAAGTGTTTCAATGCTAGAAACACGACAAGCATCTCCAGGCACTTGATGTGCCATGTGAGATGGCGATCGCTCCACAGCCCCAGAAGGGCCTGCCCTCAGAAGTCCTGGGCCATGGGCACCAGGATCTTCTTGGTACTCAGACCCATCAAGAGGAGAAAGGGGAGGCCTGTTATATATATAGTCTCTCATTTACATAAGGCTTTCTTTTCTCGAGAAGAAATATCAGAGGGAGCAGAGCTAAACATCCAATGTAATGCCCCTTTTGTTTTTTTAGGGACCCCTCGAGAGCTGACTGTGCGTGCTCCGCTCCAAAACAGACTACACATAAATCGTGTGCATCCCCATCACTTATTTAGCGAGGGCAGGGAGAATGAGCGATCTAAAAGCAGTCTGCTCACATGCAAACAATATCAAGATAGCTGCAGCAGCGAGATAGCTGCAAAAGAAAGATAGCTGCAGCAGCGAGCTCTCACTCAAAGGGGGAAGAGACCTCAGCGCGGTTCTGAACCTCGAGAGAGAGAGCGCTAGATCTAGGGAGTGCAGGCGGAGAAAGGGCTAGCCCATCTCCAAGCTGTCCGCTAGATCCATGTGCAATCTCCGCGATCTCAGTCGCCACTGTGCCTCAGCAGCAGTGGGACTGGAACCGCAAGGTCACAAGCACGGACACACTCCTCGAAGCGTGCCCGGCGGGAGCGGAGCGTTTTCAGCAGGCAGAAGCACAATCAGCCCCCTCGAGAGCTGAATGTGCGAGCTCCGCTCCCCAGCACTATCAAACACACATACCTGTGTTATCCCACCCATACTGTAACACTGGCAGGGATAACACCAAGTCTAATATTGGTGCTTGCTCCGCCCTTGAAAGGGGTCATATTATGTGCTAAAAATGCTTTATTTGTGTTATTTGATGTAATGACATGTGTTTTATGCGTTTAATGTGTTAAAAACACAATTATGTTCCACATACTGTCCATTATTGCTTCTCCTCTATCCCCGCCTTTCTGAAACGCTACATTTTTACAAGCTCATCGGTCTGAAAAGCGAGGAAGATAGCTGATTGGCCAGCTATCCAGTGCATTGTGATTGGCTGAATACGTCAAGCGTGTGACGGAAATGTTATGCCCCTTACCATACTGTGATGCCCTGTCCGGCCGGAGCGACAAGACAAAAACATTAAAACCCATTATAAACGAGGCATTTGTTGCATCCAGTGGGGATGGATTATAATGACATATACTGTCTTTTAACGCGTTGCATTGCATCACGCCGCGTAAACATAAAAAACTGTCTGCATTTGTGATCGGAGAAACAAAAAAACAAGCGCTACTCTACACTGCCCAAACTCACGTTTGAATAATCTGTGGCAAATTCTTTAAATATGAAAACATGCTTACAGTCTGTGAGTCAGAATAGCCTGCATTGTAGTCTACTCTACCAGGATCAGGAAACAGTCCTACATAAAATGTGCTGCACACATCTGAATATTTGGGTTGAACTGTTCTGGAACAGTGTTGTAAAGTACAACGTACCCCTGATTGCTAGTCCCATGTCCTCTTTTGAAGCCAAACCAAAGAAAAAATAGTTTTCACTTTCCACCATGACCCAGCATCACCCACGGCGGGCTAGGTGGCGGAGGCCGGACAATGGAGCGGCCGGCGTCTTGCCGGCAACCACCGTGACGACCCCGGGCTGGACTCCGCTCGTCCACGGTGAAAGCCGATCCGGCAAACCACAGCACGAAGTTGATGTATTTCCTCAGTGACCAGCACAGATCACAGCGTAATCATGATGAGCAATTGTCCTCTTTTGGAAGGCCAAACAAAGTAGTTTCGCTTTCACAATGAAGCACAGCGTTTTTACAACATGGCGGCAGCAACAATACTACAGCGAGAATCAAAGTTACGCCTTCTTTCTTTGCGTGAACATTTGGGCGGCATTATGCTAATTTTTCCACATCGTGACGTAGACATGTGTGGCGTGTTAGAACGAGCCGTTTTAGGGTGGCGTGGTTGCACTCTTAATTTTATAAAGAATATCTTTTTGGATTTGATACTTTAGTCTTTGCAAATTTACAGATATTCTTTATGCACCAAGAACTTGTAACACTTCAAAGAGAAAGGAAAAATTTAAATCGCATCATATGACCCCTTTAAGCTTTGTATTCTGAGAAGCATTAGACATAATATGCTTGCAACTGGGACAGACAACAATAAATAAGACTGACACACACAGAGTGCTTGCTGAATGACAGAAGCTGCCGCTGTATCCACCTCACGTGCTTTTATAGCTTCCTGGTCATTACGTTACCCGCCCATGACGTCTCGCCCATCTATTGAACTGATTACACACGGGGTTCAGAGCCGGTCAAGCTGAAGGGCGTTCCCAAAGCGTCCTCCGACACAGCTCGAGTTCCTGAAGAGGAACAGCATTTATGTAATCAGTTACTGACTAATATATGAAATATGACCTTGGCAATATTATATTATATTATAATAAAATTATTTATTCATGTGATGGCCAGCTAAAATTATATAGCTAATAATATATAATATATATATAGAAAATAGATCTATTTGGTGTGTGTGTGTTGTGTGTTTGTTGTGTGTGTGTGTGTGTGTGCTGTGTGTGTGATGTATGTGTTGCATTACTCATTTTAATTAAGTAAATGGAAGAGAAGTAAAATTCATGTTGAGTGTTGTTAGAAGTCTTAATCAATTTGAACTATGTATTGAGACATTTTATCGCTTTTTGATGACTAGATTTTTGTTGAGACTTTTCACAATATAATTATGTTCTCATCTCAAACATAAATGTATTACGCTGATTGTATATTGTTTTAGTATGTGCAATAGAGCAGGTTTCCCCTTTTCAGTTATTAAGTATTACTAATAATTAAAAATGATGCAAATGATCAAATGATAACAGTAATACTAATTGTAAATGAATTGCTTTTGTTGCTGTTTAATGAAAGCAATAAACCACTCCAGCACATGCATTGCAGTGATTTTACTAATGCTCTACATTGTGCTTAAGAACACAATACCTGCCATAAAATTCAGCACATAGGCTTGAGTGGCTTTATTAAAATATTGATACAACAGGGTAGTTGTGATTATCCATTACAAAAGTGCTTTAATGATTTTGCTATTCCGTGCCAGGTGACCTGCTTTCTGAAGCAACCATCAGTCATTTTCAAAAAAAGCCAAATAAAAGCAATGTATTCACTGATCTAAATCATATACTGCTTTGTACTGATTGTATAATCAATATGCTTTTATGAAAACACCACTGAATAACCAGCTGTGAGTGTTACTGGTTAGCACCAGGGTCTAACCTTTAATACACACAAGATGATGAAACAAAAGGACTGTGATTACCACTGTCACACCTGGAAAAACAAGAGTTGAACCCTTCACTCTGATGACTCACCTCTTCAGGACACACAGCGTTGTAGCAGACATTTCATTAGCTGCTGGAGGCCAGTGTGCCGTTGGCTGAATTGTGACCCTTATAATAAAAAAATAATAATAATAAAAAATAAAATAGACAGGCTGGCTTGCTTGTATCCATCTGGAATTGGCTGAATTATGAAAAGTAGTTGCCAAGAGCTTTTGCCGGTTAGCATGACCCGGTTAGCCTTATTCGCATGAGTCTGCCACTCCAAGGATAAAAAGTCCAAAAGTGTAAAGCAAGTTCAGCTGTGTTGTAACCATTATTGCAGGTTGTAGACTTATCTGAGCAGGAGCCATGATAAGATGATGCTGAGGCGGAAATAGGGAAAACAGATCTCCTAGTGGTGATAAAACTGGAAGGCGACGTTTCAGATTTACAGATACATATCCAATGGGAATTGAACTAGAAGGAGGAGTATGGGAAGCAGATGAGAATGCCAGTACTGACAAGCAGTGCCTTGCTGTTTGTCTGTCAGTACAGTTGGAGACGGAGGTGATACTGCTACTGATGACGTCCGCCAGCATCAGAACAGGTAGTGGCAAGAGAATATACGATTAGGGGAAAGAAATGACATTGGCTGATTATACAAGCAGTCCAGAACGCCAGGGTAAATGAAAAATGTCTGTAAATCTCATGCAACAATCCTCAGTCCCGGGCTAAAATGTCCTTGTTCGTTTTTATCATATTTAGTCAACCTTATCCTATTTAGTTTTAGTCAAGTTTTAGTCGACTAAAAGTCTCAACATTTTAGTCTAGTTTTAGTCCAAGAAAATCTCAAGTATTTTAGTCTAGTTTTAGTCTGAGAAAACCTGAAGTATTTTAGTCTAGTTTTAGTCAATGAAAACTTGACATTTTAGCAATAAGATTAATTAACTGTACAGCAATATTAATTTTGGCAGCCATTTTTAATTTAGTCTTTAGTCTTACTCAGATGTACATTTTAGTTATCATATTTAGGCAAACTTGTCCTGTTTTTGTTTATTCAATGAAATGTATGAGCATTTTAGTCAGGTTTTTTAGTCAATTAAATATTAGTCACATTTTCATCATTCTGTATAATGGTTAAACTGATAAAAATTATTTTTTTCTCAAAATTATAATCGTAATGATTGTTGTCATTTGAGAAGTTTGCTTTTGTATTTCAGGTATTGCACCTTCTCCAGTAAGCACAAATCAATAGAATGTGGACACATACATGGTGTATTTTTATAGGCTTTTTATTTTATGAAAACATTATGAAAACAGATAAAACAAACAAAAAATATTATACAGTGAAATTCCTAGTAATTCCACTAATTCCATAATTGCAATAGGCTATTTCTCTAATTAAACCACTCAATTGAGTAATGTATTTAGTCGCGATCACAATCGCAAACAATATTGAGATCTCATGACAGAACACTGACCAGCTGAATGACGCTTTCATTTAGATGCTAAACTCCAGCTTGTTTGTTTTTCAGCTCATCAGTAGCCCCTCAGAAAACAACTATTTGGGCAGAACACAAGATCCAGGGGATGTGTTTGGATCCACATCTAGGGGGTGGAGAGATTGGTAGGTTAAGGGGTGGAGATGGGTAGGTTTAGGGTGGAGATGGGTGGGTTTAGGGATCAGGGGGTGGAGACGGTTAGATTTAGGTATGTGTAAGGTGGGAGGAGTTGGATCTAGATCCAACCACGCCCCCTGGAACTTGTGTTCTGCAGTGAGGACCATCTCACTTGGTCCAAATTCCCACACTTGCGGTCTTGGCCACTTGAGAGCGCGTGTGCGACAGGAAGTAAGTGTGCAAGTCTGTCCCAGGTCTTAAAAACGCCAAACGCAGTGCCCTTAACGCACACTAAATCCACACTATCTTGAATACCGCTCCAGAGCGGTATTCGAGGCTTAGTGTATCCCATCATGCATCACATTCTGGAAATAGAGACTTTTTGTGAGACTTTTTGCCGAGATCTCGTGAGAGGTCACGGAAACCTTTCCAATGTTTGTTAAATATTAATAATAGTTAGATATTACATATAATTTGGTAGAAAAACGGTGTTTTTACGTTTTAGTGGTACAAAGATGAGTAGTGGTGATATTTATTTGGTACAACCTTTTGCAACTGCTTTTTATCACTTAATTAGAAGCACCACAAATTAAAATTATCTCATGTTATAGGGACTAATGAACAGACATTTAGAAGTTGATTTTAAAATGCAAAGTATTTAAAATTTTTATTAAAATAAAGCTTTGTAAACACTTGCATTTTTATAACACTATAAATGTGTCCCATCAGGTAATGAAAAGTTTGACACACACATATGGTCTTCATCCTCACTTGAACACTTGGGCCAAATACAGGAAATATGTCATATTAGTAGCCAAGTGGTCAAGTGCAAAGACCGCAAGTGAGGGGTATTTGGACAAGGCATTTGTCTCCTTTTTTAAAAAGAGGTTTTTGGTTAAGTTTTTATCTTTTCGAATACATTTTAGTCTTGTCTTATTTCGTCAACGAAATTGCATTTTGATAGTTATCGTTTATTGACCTTATTGTCGTCTCGTCTTAGTCATAGGAAAAAAGCTTGTCAACGAACAATTTTCGTCGTAGTCTTCCTTAACGAAATTAACACTAACTGACACAATTTCAAAGTGTTGTGTGTGGTTGGCAGAGCAGTCGTATGCATAATGCACATAAAACTGGATATTACTTTCTCGAGCAACCTCTAATCTGATTGGATTTACACAATTTCTGGAAATCATCTTATATTTGTAAACACAATCATGTTTGCAATATGCCGGGTTGATATAATGAAAAAGAAGATCTAATGACTGGATTAGCCAAAGTCTTTGAGGGTAGTGGCATCACATCATACATACTATGAGTTTTGTTTGAGGCACTTTGTAGCAGGCTGGTTGTTCAGTTTACTTACAAAAAGGCTAATGCAGCGTGATTATTAACTGCAAATGGGCAGGGGATTTGTACATCCAAGCATGCTTTACATGGGACTTTATAGGGGAAGTAAATTGCCTAGGTTGAGGTTAAATGTTAAAGTTAATCTTTAACCCTCTGGTGCTACGAAACCTGGTAAAGGTTTTGGCACTTGCTATGTTGCTATGTTGGAAAAAAAATCATGAACATGATTTGAAAAGGTTAAATGGTCCCGAAAAAAAAAGTACTGTTCACGGTCAAAAATTACCGCTTTGGAAATGAATGGGAAGCGAATTTCATCTGGTGGAAACATGTGGTACTACGCCCAAACAAAATCTCACTGAAAGATAATTTTTTGAGATATCATCCTCAAATTTGGAACACAACTTGTTTAGATTAAAAACAATATCAAACTAAATATAGTACATTTATTTAATTGAAAACAGAAATAATAATAATACAATTAATAATAATAATAAATATAGGTGCAAGCAGCCATCTAGGGCCCAAGCCCCCTGCACCAACCCTACCCAGGTGGCATCAGAAAACCGTGCACTGCGATCACATGCATTTAACCCTCTGGCAGTCTATTTGTTATTTCACAGCAATGAATGTTACTCTATAACATCAAAGTGTAAAACACCACACAACACACACACACACACACCCGCAAAGGAAACAATAGTAAGAAACTTTGGTAACATTTTACAATAAGGTTTCAGTTGTTAACATTAATTAACAATATCAGTTAACATGAACAATATTTATATAGCATTTATTAAACTTAGTTAAAAATGTACTAATACATTATTAAATAAAATGTAAAGTATCTGTTAACATTAGTTAATGGACATGAGATAACATTGAACATTTTTATTACTCACGTAACAAATATAATACCTACTGTAAAAATGTATTGTTCATGTGGTAGTTCATGTTAGTTCATTTGTTAATGCATTAATAAATGGTAACAAATAGCACCTATTTTAAAGTGTTTATCATAAACATTTAAATGATCTATAAGCATTTGTGAAATAATTACATAAAACTATATTACCAGTACAGTACATATTTTGGAAGGCCCAACCTTACAAAATTAAATAACTAAATATACAAAGAGATGAAAACTAAATAATAAATATAAAAATAAAAATAATTTATATAAAAAATATTAGTATTTATACTTTTATTTCCTTAATTTTATGTATTTTTTTTGGTTGTTCCACTTTATTATTTTTTATATTTCTTTATTTATAGCCTACCTGCTTTATTTCGACTTTTAATTTTATTTCCATATCTATGTATTTATTTATATATTTATTTATTTCCACATTTATATATTTATTCATTTATTTCTACATTTCTTTATTTTCACATTTCTTTATTTCTACATTTCTTTGTCCGTAGGGTAATGAAGAGGGTGTGTTTTACCTCAGGAATAGTAATCAAGCCAGAGTAGGCAAGTTGTAAGCTTTGAGGCCAGAGTGGTGCCCAAATGAAATAGTAGCCTACAGGACAAAGATATTTGTGAAACCAGTTGAGTTCGGACAAACACTTCCTGTTTATTTTACAGCTTGCAGTGGTTCATACAGCTTCATACGTTCACAATGAATAAAAAATTTACTATTAATAAAATACTATTTACAGATAAGCAGAAGCCCAATATGAACGCAATGCGCAAATGCACATTATAAGATTTTTCTCCCCCATAGAAAACCATTATGGACAAATGGAGAAAACACTAAAAAAGGCTAACGGACAAGGACGGTGATATAAAAAGTCCAAACGTGTAAACAGTTTATTATACGATATATTACGCAGGAAAGCAGATGACCCAGAATATGAACGGAATGCGCAAAGTTTCACGTGTTTTCTTCCCCGTAGAAAAAACATAACTCTTAATGTGGCTTAATGGATTAGCGCGTTGCTTGCCTGTACATAGTATATATTTTTAAGAAATTGTATATAAAATATTGGCTTTTTATTTTGAGCCACGTTAAACTACGGTTTTCTATGGGGGAGAAAATGCTTTTCGTGCGGTTCAGCTCATATTCTGGGCTCATCTGCCTGCACGTGCAGTAGCCTATATATTTTAATTATTTCTATAGCATATTTGTGGCTCTGCCTGTAAAGTCTTTTTTTGTGTGTGATTTACTGTTTTACATGAGACTTTAGCCTGGATTTCATAGACAGGGTCACATTTGGTCTTTTTTTATCACTATCTTCATTAAGCCACGTTAAGCGTTTTCTTTAGAATGGCTTCTATGGGAGGAAAATGCTTAACGTGCAAATTAGCACTTTCTGTTCATATTCTGGGCTCATTTCATACACAATGGTAATTCAAAGTGCTTTACATAAAAGAAAAGAAAATAATAATTAAAAAAACACAACAATAAAACAAGGAATTTAAAAACTTTGAAAATTATTTCAAAATTGATTTAAGAGGTTTAAAATAAATTTAAGAAAACGATTATACATATAATATAGTGCAATCAGTTCGGACATCGCGTTGTGCTCATTCAATAAATGCACAGCTAAACAGATGAGTTTTGAGTCTGCATTTACAGTGCCTTCTTTTTTTTACATTTTGTTGTTATGTTGCTGCCTTATATAGCGAATCAGCTCAAAGGGGAAATATGAATAATTAACATAACTAGTTATAATTATTATAACTATTTAGATCCACTGTAAGCATTCATTTGACCTCTCAGTGTGAACTGTCTGTTAATTCTAAGTATGTTAATTTCCTGGTTAAGGAATACAGTTGGTATAGGAAAAGGGTTAAAGCTTAGGCAGTAAAAAGAAGAGAAATAAAAACATGAAGCTATGGTACCATTTGATATTCAGCAGATCTACAGCCTGAAGGAAACATAATTTTCTTAGTTCAAACAAACCTTTGAAAAAGGTGCAAATGATACTTAATGTATCAATTAATAAGACTTAGTTTGATACTTGCACGTCTCGTCTGTCTGAGAGGTTTGATGCAATCTGAAGGCTCAAGTTGATGTTTGCTGAATTTGGTTGATGAAAAAGAACCAGTTTGAGTCAGAGGATCTTGGTGAATGGAAAGTCAAGGCCTGGGTGTCCTTATAGGGGTGCTAGCTCACATCCTCAACTTCTCAGAATCTAACAGAACCGCAGACTGAAGGCGGGTCACTGATGTGAGGCCTTTAAGGTCTGAGAAGATTCACGCCTCTCAGGATGGGCTTGTCCAATGAGAAAGGCTGAAATTCCAAGCGGGAGGTTGGAAATACTGGGGAGTTTTATGACTATTCCCATATGTATTCGATTGGTTGTGATTGCCAACTAGTAAAGATTCTTATAACTTATAGGTGCTAGGTATCAGCATGTCTATGACTCTCATTCGATCAACCGAAGATGAATTCATAGAGACCAAACATGATATAGAGGTGAGGTTTATAATTTTTGATCCATCATAAGCCTGCATAAACAGTATACAATACAAAAGACAATATACAAGAACAGTAATTGTATACACAATGGCCTGAAGGATATGCGTGTTCATTCAAAGAAAGGTTTTCCTATTAATTAATTAGAGACACATCCATTTTCTGGGCATTATGTGTCCTTTCCTATGAGAAAAATGAGTGAGTTCTCTGCCCCATCAGCCATGGTTGCCATGGATCAGAGGCCGTTCTGCTGCCTTTCTGAAGGTGT
The DNA here is from genome assembly GCA_018155175.1 of Sinocyclocheilus anophthalmus. Taxonomy (NCBI): domain Eukaryota; kingdom Metazoa; phylum Chordata; class Actinopteri; order Cypriniformes; family Cyprinidae; genus Sinocyclocheilus; species Sinocyclocheilus anophthalmus. The sequence continues at coordinate 145,848 of JADLZN010008487.1, read as the reverse complement.
AGATGCATGTGTATTGTTAAAAGATACAAAAAATTGTTGTGGTCTGGTGTGGTCCAGACACTCACTTATGTTAAACTGTTTTAAATTACTTTTTTCACATCAATCTATACTCCTTACACCATAATGACAAAGCAAAAACATAATTGTCAAAACTTCATAAATTTATTAAAAATAAAAAAACCTGAAATAAGTACATTGCATAAGTATTCATACCCTTAACTAAATATTTAGCTGAAGCACCTTAACAGCCTCAAGTCTTTTTTTGTTTGATGCGACAAGCTTTGCTCATCAGCATTTTGCAGTTATATGCCATTCTTCACCTCACCTGTTCACCTCTCAAGCTCTGTCAGGTTGGATGGGGCAGATACACATTTTCAGGTTTCTCCAGAAATGTTTGATTGGGTTCAAGTCCGGTCTCTGGCTGGGCCACTCAAGGACTTTCAAGTTTGTCTATAAGCCACTCTTAGCTGTGTGCTAGGGTCATTGTCCTGTTGGAAGGTGAACCTTCTGTCCAGTCTGAGGTTCTGAATGCTCTGGACTGGGTTTTCATTAAGGCTATCTCAATATTTTGCTGCACTGAGCGTTTCTTCTACTCTAACGAGTCCCTCAGTCCCTGCTGCTGAAAAACAGCCCCACAGCATGAGGCTGCTACCAGCACACTTTACTTTTGGGATGGTACTCTGCAGGTGATGAGCGGAGCTGGTTTCCTTCAAATATGATGCTTAGAATTGAGGTTCATCAGTCCAGAGAATCTTGTTTCTCACAATCTTAGGGTTCTTTAGTGCTTTTTTGCAAATTCCAAGTGTGCTTTCATGTGTCTTAACTGAAGAGAGGATTGAGTCTCGCCATAAAGACTGAATTGGTGGAGTGTTGCAGTGATGTTTGTCCTTCTGTAGTTTTTTTATTTTTAATAATTTGCACAGATGTTAAAACCTTTTTTTTTTGCTTTGTTGTTATGGTGTATGGTGTGTAGATTGATGTGGGAAAAAAGTATATTTAAGCAGTTTAACATAAGGCAGCAACAAAAAATGTGAAAAAAATTAAGGGGTATGAATACTTTCGCAAAGCACTGTATATGTGACTAATGTTTTTAGCACTCTGATCTCTTCTGGAAGCTGATTCCAGCTGCGTGCGGCATAATAACTAAAAGCAGACTCCTTTTGTTTTGTGTGAACCCTTGGTATTTTCTAACTGACTCGATCCTAATGATCTGGGTGGTCTGTTAGGTTTATAATCAGTGAACATATCTGCTATGTATTTAGGTCCTAGGCAATTGAGTGATTTATAAATGAGTAAAAGTACTTTAAAATCAATCCGAAATATAACTGGAAGCCAGTGTAAGGACCTGAGGACTGGTGTAATATGCTCAAATTTTCTGGTTCTAGTCAGAATCCTGACAGCAGCGTTCTGGATGAGCTGAAGCTGTCTAATTGTCTTCTTGGGAAGGCCAGTGAGGAGACCATTAAAATAGTCCACCCTGCTGGTAATAAAGGCATGAACAACTTTCTCCAAGTCTTGACTGGAAACAAAACATCTAATTATTGCAAAGTTTTTTAAATGATAATATGCTGTTTTAGTTATTGCTTTGACATGATGACTGAAACTAAAGTCTCTCTCCAGAATCACACCAATATTCCTGACTTGATTTTTAGTTGTTAGACCCCTAGAGCAGCGGTGGCGAACTCTGGTCCTGGAGAGCCGCAGCCATGCAGAGTTCAGCTCCAACCCTAATTAAAACTCACCTGCCTGTAGCTTCCTAGTAACTGTTTAGATCTTGATTAGCTTGTTCAGGTGTTTTTTGATTAGGGTTGAAGCAAAACTCTGCAGGGCTGTGGCTCTCCAGGACTGACGTTCGCCACCCCTGCCCTAGAGTCAAGGTATGCATTCACCTTAAGACCTTCATCTTTGTTTCCAAATGCAATGACTTCAGTTTTTTTTTCCTTGTTTAACTGAAGAAAGTTCTCGCACCTCCAACTGTTAATTTCATCAATGCATTGGCAGAGGGAGTCAATGGGGCTGTAGTCATTTGGCGATAAGGCTAGGTAAATCTGGGTATCATCAGCATAGCTGTGATAGGCAATTTGGTTCTTTCTTATTATCTGACTTAGTGGGAGCATATACAGGCTAAACAAGAGCGGTGCAAGAATTGAGCCTTTTGGGACTCCGCATGTCATGGACGTCCACTTGGACTTGTGCTCTCCTATACTCACATAATAACCTCTCCCTTCTAAGTTTGACCTGAACCATTTAATTACCATGCCTGAAAGCCCGACCAAGTTTTCCAGTCTCTCTTGTAGTATGTTATGATCGACAGTGTCAGATGCAGCACTGAGATCTAGTAGTACCAGTACTGATATTTTGCCAGATTCAGAATTAAAGCGAATATCATTTATTAATCTTAGTATTCTCTGTGCTGTGATGCGGTCGGAAACAAGATTGAAAATTGTCCAGGTATCCTTTTGAGTTTAAGTATTTGTTCAGCTGATTCAATTCCTTTTCAATAATCTTGCCTATAAGAGGAATATTTGATATTGGTCTATAGTTGCTCAATATGGTGTTATCAAGATTGCTCTTTTTCTAGAAGGGGCTTAACAACTGCAGTTTTCAGGGAGTTTGGAAAAGTCCCAGAAAGAAGTGAGGCTTTCACCACTTCTAAGAGATCTGCTTCTATACAGTTTAGCACCCTTTTGAAAAAAAGATGTGGGAAATGTGTCAAGATAGCAGGTTGACGATTAAAGTTGCTGTACTATTTCTTCTAAAATTTTGCTATCAATTTCTTCAAAAACAGACATAGTATCATCTTTTTGGTATTGTGGTCGAATCTTTCTGACCTCTGCATAACTTTGGGATGTGCTAATCGCCTTCCTGATAATATTGATCTTCTCAGAAAAGAAGGAAGAAAACTCATTGCATTTGCTGTCGGAGAACATTTCACTGGCAATCTGACTTGGGGTATTTGTCAGTCTCTCAAAAGTAGCAAAAAGAGTGCAAGTGTTGTTCAAGTTACTGTTTATAAGGTTTGAGAATAATGACTGTCTAGGCTATAGTAATTCTCAGTTTCGTCTTCTCCAATCCACATTTCTTCTGCTTGGTCTTTTCATACTCTAACTGGCTGTTATTTTTCTTTCCCAGCTGATTTCTGTCTGCCAGTCGCTTGCTGACTTTCAACAGGAGCAATGTCATCAATAACCTTCTTAACTTTTGAGTTAAAGGAATCAAGGAGAAGATCAACAGAGTCTGCAGAAATGCTTGGTGTTAAAGATATAGCCTTCATAAATAGCACACTAGTGTTCTCGTTAATGTATCTCTTTCTGACAGAGACAGATCTACTGTAGATTCAGTGGTAGCAGAGATCAATGTATCAAAGAAAATACAGAAGTGATCATATAGTGCTACGTCCTTAATAACAATGGATGATATGTTTAGACCTCTACTGATGAGTAATTCTAGAGTATGTCCCCGATTGTGTGTGGGTTCATGCACATGCTGAATCAGGTCACCCTTACCCTTACGAAAAATAAGTTTATTCAAGTGTGCTATTAGTATACTTCTTTTAAAGTAAAAATAGGAAAGTATGCTTTTAGTCTACTTTTTTTGTACTTCTCAGAAATATACTTAAAATTAAATTTAAGTATACTTGACTTCTACTTAGAAAAAGTCTATTTTAGCTATAATTGTGCTCCTAGAATCCGTGTTTTCATTGTTATACTGTAGGGGGGCGCTAGTACACATCTTCTGTACAGAATTTCCAAAAAACACAAGGTGAAGAAGAAACCGAAACAACAGATGTTTCCACATGTATTCTAACACGATCATCGGACATAAAACAATATCAAAACTATGTAACATTATGGAATAAAATGTCGGCCAATGAAGAGATAATAATGACTGTCAAGCTTTGGGGTGTTGATTGACTTTATCTACGTTTTGATTATCATTCTGAATCCAATTCATAGTCTTTTTTCAGCTTTTTGTTCAAAATGTTGTTTATTTCTTTATTTTTTTATTTATGAAACTTATCCACATTCAAGTGTTTAAAAAAAGAATGCATGAAGCTAGAATAAAATGTTTTTGTTTACAAGCAGAGACCCTGTTCTTTTGATGTTTTGTATGTTCAGATATTCATGTAACAAAATATATACAAATTAATACCTAAATAGGGACATAGTAGTATACTTCAAGTATGATGTAAAGTTCACTTAAAAAAAACTTATGAGTATACTTGCAGTATAAAACTACTAAACTAGTAGTTTACTGAGACTATACTTCAGTGTACTAAAAATGCTACTACAAGTATTTAATTAGTAAACTATCAGTATACCTATAAGTTCACTTTTAGTATAGTTGCAGTACAAACTAAACATTTTGATGTAAACTAGTTGTGTACTCAAAGTTTACTACTGTTATACTTAAAGTATACTTAAAAGTATACTTTTATATACTAGTAAGTGGGCCAATGAGTATTGAAATAGTACACTTGCAAGTTTACTACTAGTACGCTGATATTTGTATACTTACTACATAAAGTATACTTAAAAATATACTTGAACTTTACTTAAGTATACTTACTAAATTAAACTTGAAATATGCTACTTTTTGGTAAGGGTAGCATTTCTGTGAAGGTTGGAGAGTATTTTGGAGGCCTGTAAATAATGATAGACCGAATGCATAGAGCACCTTTCAGCACAATCCCTAGATATTCAAAAGACAAGTACTGACCAAATAACACTTGCTTGCATTGATAGACATCTTTAAATAGAGCAGCTACACCTCCACCTCTCCTAACAGTCCTGCAAGCACTCATGAAAGTAAAGTTAGGAGGGGCTGTTTCATTGAGGACTGTAGCACTGCAGCTATCTTCTAGCCATGTTTAATACCACTGTCGTAGTCCATTAATTAAGTGTCTTTCTATGGTTGAGTGTTCAATTTAGCGTGTTACGTTCATATTCTGGCTCATATTCTGATTGTCTGATAATATGCTCTATTAATACTGAATTTGTTCCTCCACTGTCACTGTTTTAGTACATTAAGCCACATAGCTTGTCAAATGGGGGGGGGGGGGGGGGTTCCAAAACCGGTTCCTAAACTAAGCACTGACTGTATTTATTTATACTTGAGTCCAAGTTAAAAATAAAACTCTATGAACCACTCCATTATGAACGTATGAGCTGTATGAACCACTAACTTACAAGCTGTAAAGTAAATGGGAAGTGTTTGTCCGAACTCAACTGGTTTTGCGAGATAACGCAAAATATATAAAAATGTTCCTCCCACATTATATTTTTCCCACCAACATGGCCCTTTAGGGGTTCCGTATAGGCTACACATAGTTAGGGTGATATTAAATGACTTAACCCGTGATATAAGATTTTGGCCACATTGCCCATCTAAGTCATTCATCCCACACTATCAACAGGCACGTCATGTAGGCTACACTTCTTGTATTTGGTTTGGGCACCACAAGGTGTCACTGTGGCATCAAAGCTTACCCCTCGCCTACTCTGGTTTGATTACTATTCCTGAGGTAAAACACGCCCTCCTCATTACTCTACGGACAAAGAAATGTATAAATAAAGAAATGTGAAAATAAAGATGTATAAATAATGATACATAAGAATAATGTGCAATAATAAATATAGAAATTACTGTTTAAATAAATATAGAAATGTGGAACTATATAAATGTATAAATAAAAAAATAATAAATGTGGGAAAAATGAAATATACATAATAGGAAATAAAATTAAAGTAATTTTTTTTTTAATTATTTTTTTTTCTTGTAATATTATTTATTTTTCTTACATTTTTACATTTCTTTGTATTTTATTTTATATTATTTAGTTCTAATTTTGTCTGGTTTGGCATTCCATATATATTAACTTATTGTATGTGTTTGTTTGTCAGTCTAACTAATGCAAACAGAGCAGAACGAGGATTAGGTTTAAAATATTTCTAATCCTATCCAACCTTAGTATTACAGCCTGAAATGTAATTTGAAATGTCTAATAGGTTTTAATTTTTTGTTAGCCCCAGAGCATTATAACTTTATTAAACTAAGTATGTTTCCTCATAATGACTTGTTCTGCTAATTTAAAAAGTTTTAAAGTGTTTGGATAATGCACTTAAAAGATAGAAGAAAATACGGTTCCCTTTTTATCTGTTATTTTAATAATCGCCATGGCCACACCATTCGGATACAAAATCCTTTTGCAATTGGGTTCCTAAATATTTTGGCATTATGAAGACAAAGTTTGGTGTGAATTGCATGATTGCCCTAGAAGGAGTATGCAAAAATCCACAGCTTTTAAAAAAAAATCCACATTAAAATATAAATAAAATAATATTCATTCTCGTTTAGATCATCAGAAGGCAAATTCAAAGAGACCAAACATGGTATCGGTGGGGTTATATTAAATAGTGATCTATCATAACACACACACACACACACAAAACAGTGTTTTTATACTTCAAAGACAATATACAAGACATAATGTAGACCAATGTCAGGAGGGATGTGTGGTTCAGTCACAGAAAGGTTTTTCTATGATTATTGGAGAAGAGTCCCATTTTATGGGCATTGTGTGTCCCTTTTCCTACTAAGGGAAATTAATTTAGTGATTTTCCCTGCTTCGCATTCCTTTAGGCAATAGAATCAGTGATATCAGCATTGGTTGCCATGGAACCAGAGGCCTGTTCTGCCTTTCTGAGGTGTTAGATGCATTTCGGTCCCTCATAGTTGGTTTGTTGACTGAGGGATGTTACAGAGTATTTGTTAAATATAACTAAAAAAATTGTGTGTTTGATTGGTCCAGATGCTACACGGTGATCGAGCACTATAGATCTTGCTCTGCAGGCCACTAAACAAACAGCTGCCGCAATTGGTTGTACAATGGCGGAAATAGCGGCCACGGGACATCTCTTGTATAATCGGGCTGATATCGGGGAGAAATAGACCATTTTCGTCTTGATTCGCCCAGTCTCCGCCCTTTGAGTTATTCGGCACATCATTTGAGACTGGTCAATAAATTTAGAGAGGCGAGGGCGCGGTCAGCAGCTTAAAAGAAATTGATACCGCGGAGTCCTGGGTTTGCGCCTAAAACCTCGGGGGACCCTGGGCCGTCTGCGTCTGTGGATTACAGGCAGGCTCAGAGGCGAAGTGTGGCAACTCGGGCTCCTCCTCCCCCTGCTGGCAGGAGCAGGACTCAAAAAAGGAGAGACATGAGGAGGAATAGGAAGGATTTGAGGGAGGTTATTGAAGCCAAACGCATGGGGGGCACAAATCTGGCCCATGCCAAAGGGAAGAGATAATTCTCCTTTCTCCTTCCTATCCCAGACCCCCCTCGGGTTCTGAGGTATTTCTCCATGCTTCACATCGGGCCCTGAACTGAACCTATGATGTTTTAGCAGGTTTTGTGTAGCTTACGCATCCTGCTATACTGAGGTACGGTGAGAGCCTGTATCTGGTAGTGTTGTAGTAGATCCTATGCAGTGACATTAAGTTGCGGCCCTTTGGTGGGCCACCTTGATAAACTGTCATATGGCGGAGTTGGTCTGGCCTCCTCTTGTATAGAGCCTCCACTCACCTGAGCTCCAGCTAGATGATACGCTCAAATGAGCTCTAGCTAGACTTGGAATCAAGTGTTCGGCCCTTTGTGAGGCCGCCTTGATAAACAGTCCTTGTTGAGTAGGTTTGGCCTCCTCTTGCTTAAGAGAGTCATTCTGCTGAGGCCTCCGCTCACCTGAGCTCTGGCTAGACAGTGTAATCAAGTGTTCGGCCCTCTGTGAGGCCACCTTGATAAACAGTCCTTATGTTGAGTAGGTCTGGCCTCCTCTCATTTAGAGTGTTAATCTGCTGAGGCCTCCGCTCACCAGAGATCCAGTTAGACGGTGTAATAAGGTGTTCGGCCTTCTGTAGGCCACCTTGATAGTTAGTCTCACTTAGACCACTCACTGGAGCAACAACTAGATGGTGACATCAAGTGTACGGGCCTTTTTGAGGCCGCCTTGATAGTTCTGCTGAGGCCTCGGCTCTTCTGAGCTCCAGCTACAATGGTAACATCAAGTGTTCGGTCTCTTTTGAGGCCGCCATGATGAGTTGTCTTTATGGTCGAGTTGGTTTGGCCTCCTCTTCTTAGGGAGTCATTCTGCTGAGGCCTCCGCTCACCTGAGCTCTGGTTCGGCCTCTGTGGGCTGCCTTGAAAACCTGGTCATATGTTGATTGGTTGGCCCCTCTTCTTAGAGGAGTCATTCTGCTGAGCCCTCCGCGCATCTCAGCTCTGGTTATATGGTTAATCAAGTGTTCTGCCCTCTGTGAGGCGCTTGATACAAGTCTTTATGTTGAGTAGGTTTGGCCTCCTCCTGCTTTAAAGAGCGTTTTCTGCTGAGGCCTCCTGTCACGGAAAGCCAGAAGAGACAAGGTAAGATCGAGGTGCAGTTTATTGAAAGTAACAAATAATCAAAAACAGAACAAAAACGTGGCAAAAGGTAATCCAACAAATAGAGAACAGATAACACGAAGTAACTTTAGACAACTAACTCAGAAGACAAATACAATATAGCAGCAATGACAGACAGAGTGAGCATGGTATATATAGAAGGGATAATGAGTAAATGACTAACAGGTGATCATGATCAGAAATAATAAACAGGTGCTAATGATCAAACAGAATGACAGACAAGGGACTATGGGAAATGGAGTTCAACACATGAAACAGGAGAGCGCCCTCAAGTGGCCAGTCCAGGGCACCACAACAAACCCTGTGACATTACCCCCCCCTCTACGGAGTGGATACCAGACGCTCCACCAGAAAACATAAAAAATTTCAGGAGGGAGGTGGAACTGAGGCGGACCAAGGGGAGGGATGGCGGGCCAGGACCATGCAAAGGAAGGGGGTCAGGGGACAGAGGTAGACCAGGGTATGAGAGTGGAACCGGCAGGGTGGAAGGCCAAGGCGGGGCTGGCAGGATGAACCAGCAAGGCCCTAACCGTACAGGAACCCCAGCAGATAGCCAGGAAGGAGTTGGAGGAATGAGCCAGTGAGGCTCCTGCTACACCAGAACCCAGGCGGCCAACCAGGGCGGAGCTGGAATCCTGTCAGGCAACATTGGTGGGACAGAAAACCCTATCAGCAACTCAGGAGTACCTGAAAACAAAAGCAGAGAGAGTTTAGTCTCAGCGAACTCTGCAACAGGACAAGCCGCTTGCTCCGCAACGTCCCGTTGAGCTCCCGTGCTGGGCTGGCTCAGTGAACTCCTTTCTGGAGCTGACTCATCTGTGAGATCCGGGACTGGAGCGGGTTCTGTGAAATCCGGGACTGGAGCGGGCTCTGGAGTGGGCTCTGTGAGCTTCCGGACTGGAGCGGGCTCTGGAGTGGGCTCTGTGAGCTCCCGGACTGGAGCGGGCTCTGGAGTGGGCTCTGTGGATTCCGGGAACAGAGCAAGCTCTGGAGTGGTCTCTGTGGGCTCCGAGACTGGAGCGGGCTCTGGACTGGGCTCCGAGAGCTCCGGGACTGGACTGGGCTCTGGAGTGGGCTCTGTGAGCTCCGGGACTGGAGCGGGCTCTGGAGTGGGCTTTCCTGTCCTCCTTCTCACCCTCCGCTGCTTAGTGGGAGTCTGAAGGATAGAGGTGTTGGGAAAATCCCTGCAGAAGGGTTCTGACAACGTCCAAAAGATCCGGGCAAACGCACCAACCTCCATTCCTTCCTGCCTCTGAGCCATCAGAGTCCGGACTCGACTCATACGCTCCTTCCCTGTGGCAGGAGGATCAATCCGGATGTCCATGGTCAAAAAAAAGGAAAAAGAAAAAACAAACTGTTGGATCTTGTATTGGCTGCTATATTCTGTCACGGAAAGCCAGAAGAGACAAGGTAAGAACCAGGTGCAGTTTATTGAAAGTAACAAATTATCAAAAACAGAAAAAAACGTGGCAAAAGGTAATCCAACACATAGAGAACAGATAACACAAAGTAACTTTAGACAACTAACTCAGAAGACAAATACAATATAGCAGCAATGATAGACAGAGTGAGCATGGTATATATAGAAGGGATAATGAGTAAATGATAAACAGGTGATCATGATCGGACATAATAAACAGGTGCTAATGATCAGAACATAATTTACAAGTAAGGGACTATGAGAAATGGAGTTTAACACATGAAAACATAGAAACAGGAGAGCGCCCTCCAGCACCAGCAACCAGCACTGTGACACCTCCGCTCACCTGAGCTCCAGGTAGACAGTGTAATCAGGTGTTCGGCCTTCTGTAGGCCGCCTTGATAGTTAGTCTCACTTAGACCATTCACTGGAGCACCAACTAGATGGTGACATCAAGTGCATGGCCCTTCTTGAGGCCACCTTGATAGTTGGTCTTATGGTTGAGCTAGTTTGACCTCCTCTCACTTAGAGAGTCACTCTGCTGAGGCCTGTTATGAGGCTGCCTTGATAAATGGTCTGTCTGTTGAGTTCGGCCTTCTATGAGGCTGCCTTGATAAATGGTCTGGTCTTGTTGAGTAGTCTGGCCTCCTCTCGTTAGAGTTCATTCTGCTGAGGCCGTCCGCACACCTGAGCTATAGTGATACGTAGATTGAGTGGTTTCTGCCCTCGGAAGGCCGCCTCATGAACTGTATTTATGTTCGAGTACGTCTGGCCTCCACTCGCTTAGAAAGTCTTTCAGCTGAGGCCTCCGCTCTTCAGAGCTCCGTCTTTGGCAGTAATATGAGTATGTAATCTCTTTCTTTTGAGCTTCACTAACTGCCTCTAGTATAGGTCTCCTCTCGTTCTATAGAGTCGTTATCGGAGACCTCCACTCTTAGAGTTTCCCCACCAGGCTGAGTGTTGTTGAGCTTCTTCTCATATAAGAGAGTCTTCTCTGAAGGCCTTCCACTCTCCGAGCTCCGCTAGGCAGTAGTTATGTGGAGGCTCTTCCTTGAGCCTCACTAACTGTTTAAAGTGTTGAGTGTCAGCCAGTCTACTTCATTTTGAGACTCATTGCTAGATCAACCACCTAGAGTTCCATACTTTGGTGGGTGAGCTAGTCTATGATGTTGGCGAGCTTTTGGCTTGCCTGTAGGAGGTTTTCTGCTCGTGATCTGGCCACAGCGAATTTGTTAGAGCAGGGATGATGTTCCTTCGAGTCTTTGACTTAGGGAATCCAGTTATTTTGGCACTCATCCCTCAGCATGGTGGTGTTGGTATACAGTTCCCCGTAGCGACCCCTAGAGGGATGCAAGCATGGAGTCCCTTTCGAAAGGGAACGTCCTCACATCTGCCTGTAATCATGGGTCCCTGCGAATAGGACGAGACGCTGCGTCTCTCTGCCGTGCTTCAGACAAAGAAGAGGAGTACTAATCCCTATGTCTCGTTTTATATAATCCACAGCCACGTATTTGTTTATGTCCTGGGCCTGCCACCTGCCATGTCAGTCATGTCTTTTTTTCATTCATTTGCTTCAGACACCGGTCATGCTGGAGGCGTTCTCCTAGCGCCCTCTAGAGGACACAGCGTCTCGTTCCCTATTCTCAGGGAAACATGGTTACACATGCACAACCTGATCGTTTTCCGAGGTACTGACCCCAGTTAACCCTCTGAAGTCGATTACTCGGATACGCGTTTTGATGCATCTTCTCCTGATCACACCGAAAATAACTTAAATTGCACTTTCAGTTTTGATCTTACAGATAGGAGCAATACATCAATCGAATCTGTAAATGATCTACTTTTATTTGTATGCACTCATAATAACAACAAATCTTTGTTTTTTTTGTAGAATAAAGAAAACAAACAGGGTGCTCTGTCTGCCGCGTTTCTTATTTAGAAACGCGTCATTAAAATGAAATGTAACTCAGCAAATACTCAACAAAGATACATGAGAGATATATCTATAGAAAGCTAATCATATCTACTTTTAAACGAAGTAAGTCATGACAAAAGCAAATATTATGTGACAAAGTAATCAGTATGAAACCAACGCGATGTCCAGTCTTTCACATATACCTTCATTATCTCTAATGTGACCAAGCCCACGCGCTGAGCGCTATTGATATCATAATCATCCACGTGAAGCGTGCGGCATGTAAACGCCCACATCACAGCAAACAAAACAGCAAGACCTCAAGCTTTACTGTTCGCGTCGCGCTGAGAGGAATAAGACAGAATTAACCTCAAGAAGCTTTGGATTACCTCAGGAAAAAAACATGAGTAAGTCTTTTTTTAGTAACCTACTTGTATTAGTTTTCAAATAACTTGTACACATTTTACTAGTTATACTTTCTCCAAACTATAATTCCTGACTAAATGTATAATCAAGTTAAACATTATGAAGTTTCATTCACAGCATTTAAATGTCACGATGCCAGGATGTTTTTTTTTATTTTCTATAACAGACAGAAATATGATATATAAGTAATATGAGTTATAATGTTACTAGTTTAATGTCAGTAAGAATGATTAGTCAAATCTTTACTGTGATAGGATATTCTCTGTTCACGAATATAGCCATATATGTTTATAACTATAGTTTTTTGGATTGTATAGGCCTACATACAAAGCATGCTTGTGTTTATGAATGTAACTAAGCTTCTGTTCCTGAATATCTGCTCTGGTCTAAATATTTTGAATGTGTTATACCTGTGTCTTATGGAGTAATGACGCTGAAATGTTTGAAACTGTTTTAATTTTCGTTTAGGACTGTGGCTGCATCACCGGCATCTTGCACAAGAAAGGCACACGCACGTCGTTCAGTTTTGAGTTCGCTGGAAAATCCTACTGAGTAAATGCACAGTATAGTAATTGTAATTTTATTATTCCTAGAATATGTGGTAATATTGTTTGTGGTTGATAGTGTTAAAATGTTAGAATTTGCATTGTTTTCTCATGAAGTATGCATTCTATACTAAGGTACTGTGGGGAGTACACCACTCTTGCCTTCACCTGCATCTCTCAAAGGAAGGGGGCACTCGTTCAGTTTTCAACTCCGTTTCAGAAGTGTGCATTCACTATTTTACAGATGTTACTTTCATTTGATTTATTTGCTGTATGGTAAATTATTTTTGCTATGTGGTAATTGTGTTTGTTTCGATAAATTAGTACTAGTATCAGTTAACATCATAATAATGTTAATAATGTAGTTTGTGTAAACAGCTGCTTGCTTTTTTATTTCAAATGTGAGAATAACAGTGCAAAAGAACCTGTTGCAAAGAGAGCCAAAGCAAATAAGCAGCCCACTTGGTCATGGAAACCAGAGACTGACGTTGACATGTTCCACAGGCTCTGAGATTCCTGCCCCGCACAAGAGCCTGGACCACAGCTAAGACCATGTGATGCACACACTCCCAAAATGATGTGATAGTTATATATATATTCTAAATAAACTACAAACAAAAAAATAGATACATTTCTTTTTCCTCATTAATTCTTGTAGCAATTCCCTCTCAGTCACACACATGACAGCTCATTATGTAGCTCATTATGCGGGCCTTTGTCTTCTCAGGTGTGAATCACATCAGTATACAGACCATTCACCACGTACCGCCGCCCCATCGCATATTCCTTTTCTACACAAAAAGTGTCTTAAAAAATTTAAATCAATATATTGTTTTCTGTGAGTGAGTAAACAAGATGATTTTCACATCATTCTGATGCAAAAACTCTAGACTTCAAGATCTGTTCTCAATAGTCCTGTGAACAAATGTTCTGTATGTGTTTTATGGCCTTATTTCAGTGACTTTAAAATATGCATAAACGTTGTTTTCTCAAAAAACACAATCACATACATACATGCTGCCCACATATTATTGTAGCCCAGTTTGTGCTGATTATGGTGATACTAAACTTAGTCATTAAAATGTTTATTAGCAACTGAAAAAAGCACAAATGTCAGGACATGTCAAAACTTCTCCAGGGCCCAAAACACCCTCAGACCCCAGAGGGTTAAACAGCCCAGTGCCAGGTTTCTATGATATAGTTATGGTATAACAAACCTTTTCTCTCCTCACACTGACCCGTACACATAAACTCACAGCAAGATTTAGAACTTTAAGTTGTTGCTTATCAATAAATAAGGATTCCCTAAGGCTATCTCCCCATATCACAACTCCCTGTTTTTGTTATTCCAGCCAGTTCATCCCTGAGCATACTGAATTTGAAATGGAACACATGCTCTAGACTGGCCTCAGCGCCACTGCAATGCTATAGTCTGATAAGAAGACACCACCAACCGGACAGATTCAATCCCTACCCTTGCACACGCTCAGCTGGAGATGGCAGATATGCAAATTAAGCTAATGTTCCCTAAGGCCTTGTCCAATGATCTACACCCATGAAGAGATCATTTCTGCGAATGTCACACTCTGTCAACTCCTTATTCTGCTGTGCCTTTGATTATTTACTGTAATAGACTCCAGAAAGATCAGAGACAGGCTTCTTACATGAGGATACAGTTGAGGAGAGAATTTATAAAACCAAAAGGATTTAATTATTCAGGGGTCACATAGGCCTTTGATTAAAAAATAAAGAAAAATACTGTTTGTTTTTCAGTTCATTCCATTTCATGTACATTCCACTTGCTCAAAATAAAATCCTTTCAAGTTCATTACATGAAGTATAATTTTTCCCTCTAGACAACATATTTGCCTGAAGCAACATTCTCCATTTGCTCCCCATTCCAGGAAAATCACTATATGAAATCCTAACAAATGCCTCTTTTTTCTGATATATATCAATTTTGCTTTATTTTTTTAAGTGCCTATCTATCCTATCTATCTATCTATCTATCTATCTATCTATCTATCTATCTATCTATCTATCTATCTATTTGTCTATCTGTCTGTCTGCCTGTCTGTCTGGATATGTGTGTATATGTAAATGCATAAGTTTAGAACAGAAGACATCAGCATATGAGAATGATTTCTGAAGGATCACGTGACACTAAAAACTGGAGTAATGGCTACTGAAAGTTCAGGTTTGTCATCAAAGGAATAAATTAATGAAATACATTTTAAATATATATTCAAATATAACAGTTATTTAAAATTGTCAAAATAATTCACTATATTACTGTTTTTTTCTGTATTTTCTATCAATTAAATTCAGCCTTGCTAAGCATAGGAGACTTTCAAAAACACTAAAATTTTTACTGATCCCAAACAGTATATGGTTATTATGCTGTTTATTGATAATGTTGTTTACACTTATTTCATATTTTTGTGTGTAATATGATTTAATAATATATATTTTTTTTTATTTGCTTTGTTAGCATGCAGACAGTGTGCAGAATACTTTTTGAGGGCGTATGTGCTACAGGCTACTTCACAATAATGCTGCAAAATTGTCTCAAAGCACACACTGATTGCATTCCTAATCTCTTCTACATAATAATTTAATTCCTTGAAGCCAACTGAAATATTTCTGCTGTCAATAAAAGAGGAGACATTTCTTTAAAATGTAATCCCCCACAGAGATGAGGATTCATATTAGGAATTAAAGAAAGCATTTCTAGGCCTGGAAATGTAGACAATTATGCTTAATGGCGCTATGGTCTGTTATGATTATGCTATGAGCTTCAAACAGCTATTATGCTCTGATGCCATCCTGATTTTATTAAGATTTACCACAATTTTGTATAATAAAAGGAAACTACATCAACAGTAAAACACAATAGCAGTCTTATTTAGGCAATCAGGTTTAACAGAAGTATGGCGTACCAGCATGAAACATTGTAATGGACTGTTTTAAATCAAAAAGTAGAGGCAAGGTCAGCTGTGTCAAAACCATGTTATATAGTGAAAATGAAGGCAGAAAATTGAATTTCACTATAAATCCTTTTGAAGTGGAAATGTTGCATGTGAACTTCCTGTCAGCTAAACTATTCTGAAAAAAGGTCAGAAGAAGTGAGCGTGCTCATATCTGACAGCAGAGACATACTGCATCTACAGTTACAACTAATGTTTCACCTTGGAGAGCCAAACCAAATATCATTATTGACAGTGACATGCTGATGATATGCTATTTACTCTGATATCCATACAAACATTCTTAATGTGTGGTCACATTAGCGAAATTTCATGGGCAAAAACGGCCCATTGTCTTTCGTCAATAGTGTAGCAATGTATGAAGCACAGTTCATGCAGAAGTCACTTTTAAACCAAGCAGCTTGTTGTTCAACACAGTGCATATGTGTGACCAAATTGAAACAGCTGCAAAATATTTGCCCTCACATGAATTCCCCAAAAAATAATTGCACACCTAAGAATGTTAATTTACCAATCAGAATCAAGCATGTAATCAAGAATGTCAATGTGACGAGTACATGTGACCAACTTGAAACGGCTGTAAAATCTGCATTGCAAAATTTTTCACCGTCATGTGAATTCCCCAAAAAAGAATTGCACAGATTAGAATGTTTGTCAACCAATCAGCATAAATTACATAAAGCATGTGGAAATCTTTCACCATCACATGAATTCCCAAAAAAATGATTTCACACTTTAGGATATTTGTCAACCAATCAGAATCAAGCATGTAACAGCCTTTAAACCAAGCAGATTTTTGTTTGGAACCATGGATATGTTTAGGTAGATGCCCTATTATGGTCCGCTATACGTAAGCCCATCCACCATATTGGAATGGTCAAAGACGATCTGTGAACACTTGACAGCAATTGCCTGAGTCTGCAACCTTATACACATGTATGAATATCTATATCTTCAATAGACTTAAGCAGATGATTTTGCTAAACTATCACAACACAACATGACAAAGCCATTAGCTACATACATTTTTTTTACTATACTTTAAAAAGTTTTAATATTGAGTTAATACATTTTTAAAACACAAAACCAACATATTCTTACCTGTGAAAGTATATCCAATTTATTCGGGAATTAAAATTTCAACGGTTTTGTTCAGGCTGTGCAATGTTGTGGAATCTTATTGATTGACAAAACTCATTGATTTTTATGATGTGAGTGACGACACATTGACTGTTGCAAGATGGCGGATACACCGATGTATCTGGAGTAGTCGAATATGGCATCTACCTATACATAACTATGTTTGGGTAGTTCATCAACCAATCAGAATCAAGCATTTAACAGCCTCTAAAGCAATCGGCGTTCTGTTTGGAACATTCATCAACCAGTCAGAATTAAGCATTTAACAGCCTCTAAAGCAATCAGCATTCTGTTTGGAACATCCATCAACCAATCAGAATTAAGCATTTAATATCCGTCAAACCAAGAAGCTGGCCAGTGGTCAGTTGGTCAGTGAGACGAATACATGTGACAAATTTAAACAGTTGCGAAATTTGTGTGGGGAAATTCCCCCCCAAAATAACTGCACACCTTAGAATGTTCGTCATCCAATCAGAATCAAGCATTTAACAGCACCATGATGTAACTATGTTTAATTTGTGGAATTTTTTACTTTGAAAAAAGTATATATATATATTACTTTTTGAAAACTTTTTACTTTTTTATTACTTGGTTAAGCCATATTAAACTGAACATTTTCTGAAAACAATATGAAACCAAAATGAATCCAATCAACATTTTTTTATAATTATTTGTCATTGACACATATACAATATATATATACAGTACATACATTTCTGGTATACAACCACTGTTATATAGTTGTGATTATGCTTGTTTTGATTTTAAAAGTTGTATACACAGGTGAGTTTTAAACCCATTTTCTCTAATAATCACAAACATTTGGACCCACTGAACATCAACACAGTAAATTGTGTTCACCAATGTATTCCACAGGGTATAGAAATAGCTTTCACCTTACCAAACCATTTTCCCCATTAGAGATACAGTTGTTATTTTACATTGTCATCGGCTGTTTTTTTTTTTTTTGCCATTATTCGTGGAATGCCAGGTATAAAATACAAATACCAAATCTATGCTGAGACTTTATCATACTTCAAGCAGGACAAAAAGCAAATAAATAAATACATTTGAAAAAGACAAAATGACAAAGTTGCTGCGTGAAATGCAGAATATGTCCAGAATGTTGGCAGCTATATTTTCCTCTGCAGTTGATACTTGAGAAGGTGGAACCTGCTTCGGTGAGATAATTTAACTTCTCTTCCCTGAGATTTGATTCTCTGTCTTTCTTTTTTTTAATAGAGACTGTGATTAATCACCAACAGCTTAAATAATGACACCAGTATTACCTAAGCAGGGGCCAGTGCTGGCTCTGCAAAAACAGCAGTGCTGCTGATCACTCTCTCCCACCTCGTGGAGAGAATGTGAGATTGAGTGGTGTGGACCTCCTCAAAGCCAGTAATCCCTAATGTAGTTTTGCTATTCCTGCCACCCATCCTATCTCACTGGAGCAGACCCTGGCATATGTGCCTCCTATTAATGAAATGAAGGGCAAGGTAAAGCTAAGTGTTTAATAGATTCTTCCTTTAGGGAAATGAACAAGGCTAGCCATAGAGAACTGTTCTGCTTTTGCTCTGCCTTTTAATAAATCAGCTTTATTACTCTGAAATGGGCCACAGGAAAGTTATAACCCAAAACAACACTTTGGAAACATAATTTGCCTCTTTAAGGGCACACAATGTTAAATGGTTGATGAACACAGGGCTAAAGCACATGGCTAATGTTCTGTTTGTAGAACAGCTTACATTTCCATTAAAAAGAATCATAGCTTGCCCTATTGTTCACCTAAATAAAACTTGTTTAAAACAACAATTGACATCAGTTTTGAGCAATCTAATGTTCTAAAGTTTGACAGTGCTAAATACAGGTAAAGAAAATGGGGTTCAAAATGCTTTGTGTTCAAATCAGAATCAGAAAGAGCTCTATTGCCAGGTATGTTTACACATACGAGGAATTTGTTTTGTTTTGATCAAGTCAAGTCAAGTCACCTTTATCTATATAGGCCTAGCGCTTTATACAATAAATATTGTGTCAAAGGAGCTTTATAGTGTTAAACAGAACACAGAAAACAGAAACAGAAAAACATGTACTGATAATGCAAGAGGACAATAGAAAACAATCATGTTATCAGTTAAAGTCAGTTCATTGTTGATTCAGTGATGTCATTGTCCAGCTCAGTTCAGTTCTCTTCGAATAGTGTCTGTGCAGTCAAGTCAACAATGTTGCCAGAAATTGTGACCACAACTAAGCAAGCCAGAGGCGACAGAGGAAAGGAACCAAAACTCCATCGGTGACAGAAATGGAGGGGAAAAAACAGTTCTCTGGCCAGACGAAACCAGCATGGTGTGGTTTAATTCCAGGCTGCAATGCACGTCAGATTGAGCAGAAGACTCGTCTGGTTCTTGTGGTCTTGTGCCAATGGCCGACGAGGTCTTGGTGTATACGTGGTGTTTAAAGTACCTGAAAGCCACTCTTAAGTAAAAGCAGAGGTGGACAAAGTACACAATTCTATTACTTGAGTGAAAGTACAGTTACTACTGGTCAAATATTACTCCATTACAAGTGAAAGTTGCAAAGATGTGTTGAAAGGACAGATTTTTACTTAAGTAAAAGTACAGAAGTACTTAAGTACCAAAAGTAAATTTACTTTTTTTATGTTAATGCACAGTTTTATCATTGTTGAATGTAATAATTGCAATACCTTATAACGTACTTACTTACTGTAGTGCAACTTACAATACATTACACCTACTGAATACACTCACTAGCTGGTAGTATCTTTGGAATAAAGAGCTTCTAGAATGTAACAAAAATATAGAAATGAAACAAGAAAGTTACCTAAAAGAAAAAAAAAAAGATTTTTTTTTATATATATATATATTATTATTATATATATATATAACACCATACCCACATCACAAAAGCAGGATGGTAGTGATCTCACATCTACCTGTAGCCATTCATTCACATTTGAACCGAGTGGATAGTGAAATTGCTGTAAATACAGACTAAGAAAATAAAAAGAACTAAGTGTGGTTTCAAGTCAAACACCTATTGTGTTTTGTTGCACAGCAGTTCTTCTGTGGCTATTGTCAACAGCAATATTGGTCTACTATATACCACGAATTAATGTAACGTGGGGGCTGACAACAGAGTGGCGGATCAAAATGCAGCTTTATTTAAAAAGAGTGTTCAAAACAGGCAGGGTCAAACAACAGCAGAATGTATAATCCCGGGGAGACCAAAAGATTATCCAATTAAACAGGCAAGGTCAGGGCAGGCAGGAAAATCCAATCAAATACAAGAAACCGTCCAGGGTCAAAACAAGGCAAGGCAAAGCAACAAGGAACTAGGAACACAGGAAACACGGGAAACATGGGAACACTACAGGCTAGACAATACTGAGCAATGTATGAATGAAAAACCAATAGGGTAAATAGGGTGAGACTGATGAGGTAACAAGACACAGGTGAATGCAATCAGTGATGAGTCCGGCAAAGGATTATGGGAAATGTAGTATGTGAGAGTGGCAAGAGTCAGGGGTGGAGAGAGTTTTGAGAATCATTTATTTCGGGAAGGGGGATCCATAGATTAATTCGTGAAAAATTGGATGCCACTTATTTGCTTATTCGGCAGTGGACGGGGCTCTCCCTTCTGTTGCAGTGAGCCGCCGCTCCCATCAGTCGCAGTGTGAGGCTTCCATCTGTCGTTTTCGAATCGCGTTGCTTATTCTGCGGCAGACGGGGCTCTCCCTTCTGTTGCAGTGAGTGGCCGATCCCTTCGGATGCAGTGTGAGCCCTCCATCCGATGTTTCAAACCTTGCTGCTTATTAAGCTGCAAGCGGGGCTCTCCCTTGAGAGCCTTTGAGCCGCTGCTCCCTTCAGTTGCAGTGTGGGCCCTCCATCCGTCGTCTCAATTTACGCTGCTTATTCAGCTGCGGACGGGGCTCTCCCTTCTGATGCAGTGAGCCGCAGCTCCCTTTGGTCGCAGTGTGAGACCTCCATATGTCATTTCGAATGGCGTTGCTTATTCAGCGGTGGACGGGGCTCTCCCTTCCGATGCAGTGAGCCGCCACTCCCTTCAGTCGCAGTGTGGGCCCTCCATCCATCGTATCAATTTATGCTGCTTATTTGGTGGCGGATGGGGCTCTCCCTTCCGATGCAGTGAGTTGCCGCTCCCTTCGGTCACAGTGTGAGCCTTCTATCTGTCGTTTTTGAATCACGTTGCTTATTCGCCGGCAGACGGGACTCTCCCTTTGATGCAGTCAGACACCACTCCCTTTAGTCGCAGTGTGGGCCCTCCATCCGTCATCCGTATCAATTTACTCTGCTTATTTGGCGGCGGACAGGGCTCTCCCTTCCGATGCAGTGAGCCGCAGCTCCCTTCGTTTGCACTGTGAGACCTCCATCTGTCGTTTCAACGAGCTTATTATTTTAGACTGCAAGTGGGGCTCTACCTTCCGCAGCAGTGAGCCGCCGCTTCCTTTGGTCGCAGTGTGAGCCTTTCATATGTCATTTTCGAATCGCGTTGCTTATTCGGCGGCGGACGGGGCTCTCCCTTCCATTGCAGTGAGACGCTGCTCCCTTCCGTCACAGAGTAAGCCCTCTATGCGATGATTCAAACCGTGCCATCAGCGGACGGGGCTCTCCCTTCCGATGCAGTGAGCCGCCGCTCCCTTCAGTCACAGTGTGGGCCCTCCATCCGTTGTATCCATTTGCGCTGCTTATTCGTCAGCGGACGGGGCTCTCCCTTCCGATGCAGTGAGCCACAGCTCCCTTCAGTTGCAGTGTGGGCCCTCCATCTGTCGTATCATATTACGCTGCTTATTCAGCGGTGCACAGGGCTCTCCCTTCCGTTGCAGTGAGCTGCCGCTCCCTTCGGTAGCGGTGTGGGCCCTCCATCCGTCGTATCAAATTACGCTGCTTATTCGGCTGTGGATGGGGCTCTCCCTTCCAATGCAGTGAGCCGCTGTTACTTTCGGTTGCAGTGTGAGCCCTCCATGTCCCGTTTTGAATCTCACTGGTGCATCGATCCTGTCAGGAATTGTACAGTATACCTAGGTATCTCAAAGTTCTGTTTACCCCTAAGCAAATTATATTGGGGCCTTAAGCTAGCTTGCAAAAATGTTGATTAAAACCACAAGCTAAATAAATAAATAAATAACATGCATGGATGTATCATTCTCAATAAAACGCCTTTAGAAAATAGATAAATGTGTGACATTTTCATGTAGATTTTAATGGTCATAATAGCATTGTTAAGAAAACACAAAATAATTTAATTGAATCAAGAACTAGGTAGAGTTCCCATTAAAATTTCTTAATAATGGAATTGCTTTGGTGTTCTAAACAGACTTGATTCAGCATCAGCAGGAAGACTGGTTAGTTATTGACATCAGCTTTAAACAAAATAATTTCCGGTTTAAATATTTGGAAAAGGCCAACAGCCCTGTGTGTCCCAAAGCAGCCTGTAACCTCTTTTTGACAGATAATCAGTGTTCAGGGATTTCTGTGTACCTGCTGGATTGTTTCTTTGTTCCCTTTACAATATTAAGATGCTTCTCACAAAAACAATTTTAAAAAGCGTTCTGCACAGCAATTTGTAATTTGTTGTGACCACCTGTGAATATATTTTCAATAAGCAAAATGCATTAAGTGCAATATGAGCCAGTCAGAGGCTAGTTAGGAGGAATTAACTTTGCTATGCAAAATCAGATCACAATGCAACAGAAGGATTTATGGCCAATTATATAGTTGACATTAAGGTAAATTGTCATATTTAACAGTGCAGCCCTCCCCTGATGCACATTTAATTTCCCTGTATGGGTTGTTACATTCATATGATATGTAATTATTGTAACGATTTCATCATATGTTTGGCTACTGGATGGTTAATATCCTTTGGCATATTCTTAATATTCCTCAGAGCAATGTCTCTTACTTTTACAGGAAAGGAAGGAACCAATGACGCTGATTCAATATCTTTATCCATATTGTATAACACGTCTAACAACTTTTTAGGTTCTTACTTTGATGTAAAACCAACCAGACTTTAAAAGGGTCATAAACAGAGAAGATTATTGGCAGATGCTCATAAACTACATCAAACTTTGTTTGAACAGCACATTTATCAGAGTGCATTAAGTTTAAATATCAGACACTGTAGTTTGTTCAGTAATCAATCATCATCTCTTACATATATTTATGTTTGTACAATGTAAGATGTTTTGGTAATGTATTATAAAAAAATAAGTCTGGATGGTCTAGTAAAAACTACAGAAGTTCTAAGCGGCCATGCGATATATTTTTTTTTCTTCTTGTTTACTCGTTATAACGACTTAATTTTCTCGTGATATCGACATAACGAGTTGTTTTCTCGTTATAACGACTTAATTTTCTCGTTATCTTGACATAACGGGAGTTGTTTTCTCGTTATAACGACTTTTTTTTCTCGTTATATCGACATAACGAGAGTTGTTTTCTCGTTATAACGACTTAATTTTCTCGTTATCTCGACATAACGAAAGTTGTTTTCTCGTTATAACGACTTAATTTTCTCGTTATCTCGACATAACGAAAGTTGTTTTCTCGTTATAACGACTTAATTTTCTCGTTAGCCCATCGACAAGTTTTTTTTTTTTTTTTACAATGATTTTTTGATCTACTGTTGTTATAGTAACGGACTCAACTTTGACACGCATCTGATGGACAGATAAACCATGCGCTCTTACTGTAGCCTAGGTCGTGGATATTTCAGCAAATTTAGCTTCACCTAGTAATAACGTCTACAATACATAAATAAAGTTTTATCAATTTGTTGATTGTTTTTCCCCAGAGACAGTACGCTAAACATTTGTTTGTGTAATTAACATGTTTAAACGGTCAAAGCAACACCGCAAACACAGGATGCAGAACTATTCTAAAATCTATTAGAGCTGCTTGGATTCAACTCACTTTAAATTTTCCTTTTATTTGAAAGAAAATATATAATTTGTAATTTTTAGTAGTCATTAAATACTGTGACTGATATCATGTGCGTTACAAACTTCTGTTTGAAAAGAGCATCCATGTGTAGCTATGTGTATGTGTGTGTTTGTGTGGTTTCCACAAATAAATGTAGAAAACAAAAGATTACAACACTGTAGAACATCACTGAATTAAATTAGCCTTGCCACTTTACATATAAATCACCTTTCTTATCAATATACATTAATGATTAACATCAAAAGATTAATAATACGGAAAAGGGTCCATTACAAAGCTAGACGTCGTTGAAGTCTTCCTATGTAGATTAAACAGAACATCCCGCTTATTTAACTAACATAATGTCTCAAAGAACACACAAAAGATTAGGTGCAAACAGAATACAGTGACGTCAACCTTGGTTTTAATAAGCAGTTATTATTTTATGACACAGAACGCGTTGGTGAAACTCATGCATCTAGCAAGAACTTAATACACAAAATAGTCATATTGATTCAAGCATTTAACATTTATGAATGAATTAAATGTCAGTAGCCTAATGAACAATACTGTACAAATTATAGCGATCACGAGGTAGTTCATATTCTATGCCAAACGTGTACAGTAAAGTGGACATACAGTATAGCCTACAACACCCCATCAGTTATATTCAGGTCAATAGTGCCACCAGTTGGCGCAGTTTTGTAACTTAGAGAACAACTTTCTTTATGTCGAGATCACGAGAAAATTAAGTCGTTATAACGAGAAAACAACTCTCGTTATGTCGATATAACGAGAAAATAAGTCGTTATAATGAGAAAACAACTTTTGTTATGTCATGATCACGAGAAAACAACTTTTTTTATGTCGAGATCACGAGAATTTAAGTCGTTATAACGAGAAAACAACTCTCGTTATGTCGATATAACGAGAAAATCAGTCGTTATAACGAGAAAACAAGAAGAGAAAAAAAATAATGCATGGCCGCTTAGAACTTCCGTAAAAAACAGGATCTTCATGACCTAGTAAAGTTAAAAGCACAAACAATAAGTTGAATTCCTTTCATGAAGGTTATAAGGCTGCATGATTTATACAGCACTGATTGAAGTAGTTTTGGAAAGCTGTTATTTTGTATTGCTGAAAAAAAAATCCTCATTAAAACAAAACAGACATTTTCAGATGTTGTTTGTGATGATGCATTAGCAGTTGTAGAATAACCAGATGCCCACTAAAAATCAGGATGGAAACGGTGTAATCTGTGCAGTGTAGGGGGTTTTGAGAGCCATTTCTCATTTGCTAGAACGATTCATTTCTGGGAATATACTGGACCATTATCCACTTCAAAACAGTCTTAAGAAAAACACAATTATGACCTAAACATATCCTTTTGCCAGCATGTTAATATCTGGATCCTGAACAATGATGAAATTGTGGAGTTGATTGAGGCTTCTTCTCTGATATCAAGCTAGTGAGTAATGATTATTTTGTTATGTTTGTAAATAGTGATTGCTT
Organism: Sinocyclocheilus anophthalmus; assembly: GCA_018155175.1. Classification (NCBI taxonomy): domain Eukaryota; kingdom Metazoa; phylum Chordata; class Actinopteri; order Cypriniformes; family Cyprinidae; genus Sinocyclocheilus; species Sinocyclocheilus anophthalmus. The sequence continues at coordinate 120,486 of JADLZN010008487.1, read as the reverse complement.
GGGGGTTTCCAAACCCCTAACTTTAAAGGAATATTCTGGGGCTCTTTTGATTTTGGCAGTAAAGCAAACACACTAACTGTATTGCAACAAGGGGCAGGACACACTTAGTTTGTCTAATGTGTTTTTTAGCAAGAGAAAGGGCCACTGGTGTGCTGCATATGGAGTGATCCATGTCACTCTGCCTCAACTGCATAGCAGGTTTTAGAAGGCCTGCAGGGACAGATGATTATCCAAGATCGGGCTGCCCTCGAGTGACCACATTAGAGCAGGACTGACACACTGTTCCAGAATGGAGATGTGACCCTCTCACATTGGCCAACAAGTTAATCAGGCCCTTCTTCTGGAACTGGATCATATACTACAAATTCAGAGACTCATTTGGCATTATTCACCAGATGTCTGCATGAGGTGGTCAAGATGAAAATAGCTAAAAGACAAAAAGTACACTACAAAACAAATTCCTTAAAATTTACGGTAAAAAACCCGCAGCTGTGGTTGCCAGAATTTTACTGTAAAAAATATGGTAGCAACATTTTATGTTTAAGTTTGTTTTAACTTAAATTTACAGTTAAATACCATGATTTCATTAACTGATATAATGTTAATATAGCAACCTACTGAAGTACTGAAATCTGTTTTGTACCTTTGTAATACACTGATAACCACCAAAAGCAGGTGCTGATGAGAAAGTCACATGATGAACCAAAGCCCATCACAAGCAGCTTTTAAATATTAACATATATAGAAGGTGCACAGTGTCATTCACACAAACACTAAACACAATCATGGTAACAGACATGAAACTTAAATAATGCAATAAACATTAATTTAACAACATTAGATGTAACATACAACCTTAGGTTACACATTTGAAATGAAACGCAGGGAATTCTGGGAATGTCAATTAATGGTTATTGACTGTAAATTATACGTTCTTTTTCCCTTCCAAAAACAGTATACTACTGTAAAATTACATGTAATGTCCAATACAGTTTTTCACCGTATATAGAAGGGGAATTTACCGTTAACCATTTAACAGGTTCTTACTGTATTAAACAAAATCCTCAGGCCATCCAATAATGTCGTACATTGGACATATTTTGAGAAATTTAGCATTACAACACTTGCTCACCAATGGATCTTCTACAGTGAATGGGTGCCGTCAGAATGAAGTCCAAACAGCTGATAAAAACATCAAAATAATACACAAGTAATCCACATGTCCCCAGACCATCAATTGATTTCTTATGGGGTGAAAAGCTCTGTGTTTGTAGGAAACAAATCTATAAAGACATTCAGAAAGGACATAGAGTCCTCTATCTATAATATTGGTTTCTCCAGTGATTACTTGTGGATTATTGTGACGTTTTATTATCATCTGGTTGTACCTCGCATTCTGATGGCACCCATTCGCTGCAGAGGATCCATTGTGAGCAAGTGATGTAATGCTAAATGCCGATGAAGAACCAACCTCATCTATTCTTTTAATATTTGTCTCTGTCCTAAATAATATCTGGAGTAAGATTTCAAATAAATGCTGTTCTTTGAAAAGGTAAATGAAGCAGCACAAGTGTTTTTTTTAAAACATTATAATGATAATAAAGGTTTCTTGAGCACCAAGTCAGCATATTAGAATTATTTCTTAAGGATCATGTGACACTGAAGACTGGAGTTATGTTGCTGAAAATTCAGCTTTGCCATCACAGGAATAAATTACACTTAAAATATGGTTACACTTACTTGAAGGTGTGTGCATAATCCGACAGAACACCTTCATAATCTGACATGAACCTACATAACATGACATGACCATTGTCATGATAAAGGTTGTTTTATTAGGTTTTTCTGACAACTGCATTAATTGTCATTCGCTCAGTTTGTAATTTTTAATGCAATATGAATTGTTTGAGATGCTTTGTTATGGGCTTCTGGTTAGGTTGTACATGTCGGTAAGGTAAGGTAGGGGTAGTGTTTTTACGTTAGGTGTAGGTCAAATCATGTCCTATTTGCCCTTAACTTGACATAACTGAGGCGAATGAAAACATAATGACCTGTTGTCATAAACATGATAACCTCCTTCTATTCATGACATTGTCATGTCAGATTATGAACGGTGTCATGTCAGTCTTATCCCACCCCTTCAAGTAAGTTTTACTAATATATATTCAGATAGAAAATAGTTATTTTAAATTCTAATAGTATTTCACAATATGACTGTTTTTACTGTGTTTTTGATCAAATGCAGCTTTGGTGAGCAATAAGACAATCCTTTCAAAAACCCTTTTTAAAAATCTTCCAACCTCAACAGTAAGTGTCACACTCGCGTCTAGTTCGGGGGAGGCAGGGGAGGCACATGCTCCCCTATTTTGAGGTGAACATGGGTGATGATATTTAAGTTAATACAATTCATTTTAGGTTCATGTACCCCGAATCTGTGTTTTTTTTTTGTAATTTCACAGTTGTAATACCATAACATGATAGCGCCGCTTTTCTATCGCGAATGTGTGTAATCTGCTGATGTAATTACAACCACTAATGATAGAGAAGGGTAGGGGGAGCCCGGGGGAGAGGTGAGCTCTCGTGCCTCAGTTGGTAAAAAAAAATTAGCCAATCAACATCTAGTGTTCACTTTCAGCGCTGAGGAGTATTGAAAAGAACCCTTGCAAGGGAGGCTAGATTTCTGATTTCAACCAATCATCATAGAGACGTAAATTACATATTAGTTTGAACGTCTGCCGCTGCGCTGATAATGTACCAATTAGCCTACTTATGATGAGTGATATTGAATATTTGATCGCCAACAGATTTACCAAGCTGTCATTCAAACAGTATATATACAAATTTAAAAAAGGGAAAACAGCCTAGCTGGATATAGGCTACAGCAGTCGGCTTAATTAAATGGCGTAACAGTCAGCTCTTTTTTTAACACAGACTTTTAAGAAGGGATGGAGGTTTGTTTCAAGTGTTAGGCCAGGTAAGTGAAATTATATTATGTTGCTGTATGTGTGTCGTTTTCTTTAGGTTTTCTGACTAAAAGCAACCAAAAAAACATTTTAAAGTGGTTAAGCAAATAATAATAATAAAAATAATATAATAACAATAATCGGCAGGCATCCCAGACCAATACAATTAGTGTGCCTCCTCTATTTTAAAATCCACGAGCCAACACTGGTGTATACCATACTTGCAGCAAAACAATGAAACTGCATAGCAACACCCTTGCAACCACCTAGAACCCATTAGAAACCACATGGCAAAGTGAAAAGTCTGCTCAGAAGAGCACCTTAGCAACCAGGTAGCAACACTCTAGCAACCACCATAGCATTGTTGTGACAAGCACCAAAAAATACTTTAAAAGACTATTAAACATAGTTGTTCAGTTATATTCACTTTCATGTTTTGTTTTACTTTTTCTGTTATTATAGCTCTAATTTATCTATGAAAGAGGAAATGAAAACATTTTCAGCTTTTGAATTAGAGCTGTTTATCTGTTACTATAATTAGTAGTTTCATTCTTTCATGTTCTTCTGATTTGTGTTGTTGACTCCAAACAAGCAGATAGCTAACACTAACTGGTTTGTTGTTGTCATTCAAGAAAATTTCCCGGCAGTTAAACACAGGCATTAAATAGAGTACAGTGCAGGATGTTCAGAGTTATGCTTCACCTGGACAGGGGGCATGAATACAGATGGGAAATTAGCTGCTCTGATGAACTGTCACCGAGCGTGTGTCTTTTGTACGATTTGCAATGTCAGCATGTTCTGACACTAAAAATTGCAGAGGCCTCAGACAAGGAGACCTCCTTCAGATCTGTATGGCAGTGACTCTTTTCTGACTGCAGACTTATTTCAGCCCTCACCGAAGGAAGGGAGAGAAACAGTGATCGTGAGCTTCCTTTCATAGATTTACATAGCATTTGCATTAATTAGAGATTTAGTACTGTTTATATGCTATTTATGGAGCCACTTTTCTGGTGTCATGCTAAGTTTGGTATTTATTACCTATTGAGTGCATGATTCACACTCAAATTCATTAAAACAGCATCTGATTTATTCTTATTTATAAAAAAAAATAGCAACTTGCTTGAACATAGACCATCAGAAACACCTCAACCCCCCGGGCTTGAGAGAATTTGGAGGAATTTATTATTATTTTTTCATGTTGTGTGATCTTACAGCTTAAAAAACAAAATAAAATACCATGTCTGTAAATCATGCATAGCATTGAGAATGGCATATTTACACACTACTGTACTATTTCTAGACCAGTGTTTCCCAACCTTTTTTTAGTCGCGACACCCTTTGGAAATTTTAACAAACTTGTGGCACCCTACAAAATTCATTTTGTCACAATATTTGAATTTCTAAAACTTCGATATGATCATTTTAAAAGTATAGATATTTGGTACACCAGAGAAGAACTGCAGAATATAATGTCATACAGATAGTTTTAATATTTAATTACCATTATAACTAGCTATCTCAAATTTTTGCTCACTCTGTGTTTTTTTTTTATTTTACAGCTGGGTAATTTTTTTTGCAGTAGCACGAGATAGCTTGATTTTAAATGGAATAAAAAATGACAAGTAAGCCGTATTAAATAAAATAAGAACCACTAAGAAATTATACTATAGCACAAATAAAAAATACGCCAGGCCTTCGATTAAAATACATTGTTTTTTGAGTGGTTTTCGTAGTTAACATTAGGATTAAGATATAATTTTTTTTTACCAATTATTCAAATAATGTTTAGTCCTAGAAAGTTATTATTATCAGAGGACACGTGAGCATAACATAGTGGTTAGATCAATGAATGAGAGGGCAGCGTTTACCAGAGTTGCCCATTTACCACACTTTGTTACAGCACAGTAGGGCTATTGCAAGCAGAAACAATACTGTACTACATCGATGTTTCCTGTCGGCTCAATTTTTGAGTGGACTTTGCTGTTCCGATTCGCATGAACGGTACACGAGTGGAGCGACTGAGCAAAGCGCAAACGCATAGAGCGGGATAATACACAGAGCGCCACACCACGTGAAAGTGAAACCTGAGCGGTGAACTAATTTTCGGCAGCCGAAATTTCGATGCATCTCTAATTATTGGTGACATCAGAAATGGATATTATATAATAGATGCTCTTTTGAACATTTTAGGAATTTAAAAATATTAAAAAAGGATTTTTTACACGGGCACCCCTGCTCTCGACAGACGGCCCCCCCGGTTGGGAAATACTGTTCTAGAGTATATAACATTCTTACACTGTATCAGTACCGGCTGGTGCTTTTAAAGAGTGAGGAAGCACAGATGTCACCTTTTCATGTCAAAATATGATCCATTATCAGATGAGCATGGGAGGTGCATTTTTACATCACTTTTAAGGGCCTATCAGCCAAGTGCACATTATTTGATTGAAATGCCAAATGTTTTTTGCACAAAACTTGGATCAATAATAAGTAAACCTAATGTAAAAATACAATGTGGTGTGGTCATTTAACATATTTAGATAGAAGTTTAGCATGTGCAGGATGATGATGCAGCAGCGAGTGTGTTGTAAAAGGAAATAAATGATAGAAAGATTTGCTAAATTAGTTGCCATAGCACAAAATGTAAAATTATTAAATTTATGCCACTTCTGGATAATTCCTTTTTTGAAATAATTCTTGAAACTCAATTTTAACCATTTAGTTTTAGTTTTTAATTTATGATTTGAATAACTGATGACAGACTAGATTCATCTGAAAGATACATTTATATAGAGGTATATCACTATATAAATATTTAATTTCCATTTAATTGAAGATATGTCATAATAGCAAAACTGTGAATTCAACTGAAAAGATTTCACCCAGTTAGCCTAAAAGTTTTAATAAATAGTGAATATGTCTGAAATATACATCTAACTGGATATACATCTAAATGGAATAATTGAATAATAATTTTAAGAAATATAATAAGACCCATAAGGTCTAATGTTATCTTTTCACTTGCTCATTTCATTTTCACAAAATAAATACTATATATTTACTCACATACTTTTTTTGAACAAATCTATAAATCAAACATTTTACAAATCAAACAGATGTGTCCACAAATCCCTCAGTAACAAACACACACACAAAACATTTTTTTAACTTTCTTTTTAACTTCAAAAACTATTTCGACTGACAAAATCTCACTAATGTTGATATTCAGAAGACGTGACAAAATGAAGAAGAGCATAGCCATTAATTAAATTTATTGAAATTTGATTCTGTGCCATCTGTGGTAAAAAAAAAAAAAAAACCTATTACCGTACTGAGTATACAGTAAGCAGCTAGTATTTAATTAAAAAAAGCCTTAGTATCCAATAATCGGTTTATTGTCTTAAACCACCTGTCAAGTAACATTATTGTTGGAATATTTTTCTTCTCTCTCAGTGCCATCAAATCATCTCAGCCCCTTCAGTCTAGAAAACACAGTCATAGAAAGAGAGATGACCACAGAGCCAGTGTTCAAACTTCTTCAAATATTTTTGCTTCAGGCGTCGGTTTATATACATTGACAAACAAAAAATATATAATTCCGTTTGATTCTCATCCAATTAAGAATGAACTGTTATCTTATAAGGAGCCAAATCTGACACACACATAGAGTGTATATGGTGACTTACTTTAGTAACTAACAACAAGCAAGAGGAGAACAAAGGGGAGGAATTCCCACAATAGCTCATCCTGTAACCTTGAAAATGTGTGCAAGCTGAAAGCATATTTATTATTACAATTATCCAATCAATTATCAGTGGATAAAATAACTTAATTTCTGTACATTGTATATTGTTGAGTATGCAGTTTCACTCTGAAATGCATCAGAATGCTAAAGTGATACAGAATGCAAACACTGTATCATATTGATTTGAACCTCCAGCCTTATTTTCATCCAAATTAGAGCACATATTGATATATATCTGTGGGTCTTAGGGTGATTTTCTTTGTCTTTCTATTTTGGGATCAGTGGCAGGCATTCTGAATGATGGCCAGATGGGCTGAATTATGCTTGCTTACAGTTCAGATCAGGTTACCGCTGTATTAATATTGTATATCACAGCGAGTACAGATGGAGACTGGATAGTCAGATCAGGTACCGCTGTATAATAGTGTTTATATCACAGCGAGTAATGAAGTACAGTGGAGGATGGTTTATTATTGTTTTGCAAAAGCTCTCAAAAGCCACTGTAATTCAGTGACAAGGCAAGATTTTATTTTACATGCATTTGCTTGCTTGATAGAGTAGGTTTCCATTTTAACTGGCGACATTGTTTGTAGAGTTTGCATAGAGGACCCGTACACAAATGAAACGCAAATGAAATTGTTCTGGCATGATAAGGAGGAGGAGATGGGAGATGTCAAAACATGCTTGGGATTTTATGAAGCAAGAAATTGTCATCTATACCCGCAAATAGCACAACAAATACTGGTCAGATATAGACATGTCGAGAAGCACGCCAAAATACGTTCTGGGTCCCAATATAGTGAGACGAATAATACTGATGGCAAGCAAGAGCAAGCAGACAGAGCCAACATTGACTCACACGTTTCCAATTTGATAATTTCTAGTTCACATCCAAAATGAAAAAAAATGTCTTTGTGGGGGGGTTCTTGTCGAGTTACTCCCTTTCATGTTGTTTCAAGCCTATGCTCTTATTTATTTTTTTTCTATTTATTTTTTTTCAAGTGGAAGACAAAAGTAAAAAAGATACTGATAAAGTTACTTCAAGAGGGTTCAATAGGGCTTTATTTTTGCTCCAGCCATCTACAAGTGTACTGATGGGGTGAAATGCTGTTCCTTAAAAGGGCCATCGGATTCAATTTTGTTGTTGTTTGAACTGAAATGTGTGTTGGCTGTTTGTGTACACAACCACCCTATAATGATGAAGATCCACCCAGTGTTTTTTTTTTAAATCCCCATTTTAAATCCCTTTCTCAAATCAGGCTGTTATGAGGTTCCTGTCAGAATGACGTAGTTCTGCACTGGCCCCTCCCACGATAGTTGATTGACAAGGCCGTCTTACCTTAGACCCACCCTGACTGAGCCGTCATCAGTCCGCCATTGTTTAGACTCCGGAGTATGCCTGCATGCAGGGAAAGACAAGAATGTTCTCCCGATTATTAAGCGAGCGGAGAGTCAGGGGTCTAGGTGTTTTGTTTGTTGGATGTAATCATGACATAGTAGTCATATCAATTTATCCGACATTGAGTTGCTGAAGATGCAGAGGATTAACGTTACTTTCGTTTTGAAGGGAACGCACCGATCCCTGATCTGCCTAAATGCGTCTATGTTCACGCGAATAATTCGTGATCCAGCTTCATCTACAGAAGAATTGAGTATAAGGTTTTTTATGAATCTTTGCAAATCGCCTTTCCTAATATGTGCTAGTTAGCCAGTTTTGTGTCTAAAGTAAACAGTACTGCTGTCACCCACTGAAGCGAGGGGTGGTGTGAGCAGAGCCGACAGAGCATTTTAAACGCAAACAGGACTCTAGATTGTTGCTAAAAACAGAGCTCATTTTGACAGGGTAAAAAGGGTGTTTTTTACACTACCGTTGAGAAATTTTAACCAAAGTATGTTATAGACTTTTCATTAAAACCTAAAGAATTATATCAACTTATAGCAAAAGGGGCCAGTCCCCGACACCCCCCTGCCACCCCTTAACCCCCCCCCCCGGTCACACCCATGGTGCAAAATGTAAATTGACCCAACATACAGAGACACAGTGTGAATATCAAGACAACTAGTACTTTAAGTTGCTAGAACAATTAGTAAATAATCACATCTTATGGTGTGTTCACACTAAATGCACTTGATTCTCCAAAAAAGAAAATTATACATTTAATCCTGGTTAACTTAGCGTTCATATTGTCATTTTTAACACCAAACCTAAATATACAAAATGAAAAACACACAAACATAAGGATAAGGTCACAACCTGAATGGACAGCTTTTTCTGGTGTATATTTTGCGATGGGTCTTAACTAACATCCAGAATAATGCTGTGTGCTGGGCCAGATAAGGTCTTTGTATATGTGTACATATATCATGGTATTTTTACCAGCTGAGAACCCACAAAGAGCTTATAAAATGTGCAAAGGAATCAAAATAATGGCAAGATTTGCAGCAAGGAGATGGCAATGCCTGTACTGAACTGTGATTTCACATCGGCAACCAAACTGGATGTTTACCAAAAGGGAAGTCGTGGCCTAATGGTTAGATGGTTAGAGAGTCGGACTCATAACCCAAAGGTTGTGGGTTCGAGTCTCGTACCGGCAGGGATTGTAAATGGGGGGCCTAGGTGAGTTAGTGGGAGTGAATGTTACAGCGCTCACTCTCCCCACCTCAATACCACGACTGAGGTGCCCTTGAGAAACCGAACCCCCAACTGCTCTCTAGGTGCCGCAGCAAAAAAATGGGGCCCACTGCTCCGGGTGTGTGTTCACTGCTGTGTGTGTGCACTTTGGATGGGTAAATGCAGAGCACTAATTCTGAGTATGGGTCACCATACTTGGCCACATGTCACGTCACTTTCAATTTGCATTCTGTTTGGATTGGCGGTATGATTCCGTTCTGGGCAAGAACTCTCTGTGCATCCATGCAGCCTAGCATGAATGAGAGCAGGGAAAGCAGCGATAAGCCCCCAGGGTAAACAGAACAGAACCAACATAAATGTATTGCAGATATCGTAAAGTTCAATAATGTTATGTACACATTTTAGAATTAGTCTGATTCAAAGGAGAATCAGAAGGCTGAATCCTGACTGACAGAGGAGGAGCTGGGGAAGGAGGAGGGTAATTAGCTATTGAGCAAAACTGCTGATAATACTGAGGGACCATATATATGAATACTTAGATAGGTGTCGTATTCCCATAGGTTGATGGGGATCAGCTGAGAGTCAGCTGATGCGAGCTTGACTAACGTGACCTGCCAGAACTAACGCTACGCTTGATATGTCTCTGCTTCTTTTCGTAATACAGCAAATAATAATTTCTCAAAGAAACAATTAAACAGACAGGTATCAAGTACTCTAATTTTAATCCCAAAACAATTCCCTTCTCAATGCTGAGATGATTTGGTTGGTTAGATCAAATTAGAAGCAATGTGTCAAAGCATAGTGTTAATTTCCACACCGACATCTGTAGAGAAACTACTGCATCAGAAATGGTTTCAGCAAGAGGTAAATTGCATCCAAGGATGCCAATCTAATCTAATAAAAACTAAGCTTGCTTGATTTTGCCGATATGATTTGCCTACTCCCCCTACTCAATTCATAGATCTTTCCATTATGTACATCAAAGCCTTCTACTCTGCTGAGATGTAATTTACAAAACTTCATTGCTAGTTTAGATGATGGTGAATTTAGTTTCTGGCTCCCTGAAGCACATTCCCTACTGTGTCATTAGTCTCGATAGAAAAGTGAATGCGAGATGACAGCTGTATTAATGCTATACCAGACTGAAGATTACCAGAAACCAGAAGCAAGGCAGTTTTCTTTGGCCCGGATACAATGAGAGCTATAACCTCTAAATAATGTGTGAAACTTTGAGAATACAGCAGCACAAATGCATGAAAAAAGAAAGGACTCTTTAAGTAAGCTTAGCATGCATGTTTATGAAAAAAAAGCAGAAAGACAAAGCAATAAAATTGTTACATAAAGTGGTTATGCACTCATTTTCATTTAACAAAAGGCACAATTTTCAATGAATGACTTGTTTTTGACAGCTACTGTCTGCAGTTATTGTATTGAAAGAAAGCTGCTTTAGTTTGTTTTATCAAAAGCAAAAACTTCTTGTGTGTTCCATGGAAGAATGTAAATCATGTTTGAAATGTCATGAGAGTAAGTAAATAATGACAGAACTGTCAAGTCTCAAAAAGGAAAAATCTTGAGTGTTCTGGGGTAGTTTGTTTTATTTATGTTTATGTCTTTAATTCAAATATTAATTACTTAATATTTTCTTACTGGAAGCATGTCTCTGCCTCGGAGCAAACTTTTAATAATAACAACTATATTCTGTTCTCATGTTGTAATGTAACTACAAAATACTACAAAGACAGGTATTTTACCTTAATTTGTCATTTCTCTATCAACATTGTCACGCGGTGCCACTGTGAGGAGCACGGAGCGAGGAACGAGGAGAGGGCTACTGTAATTCAAAAGCCTGTTAATAAATCCAAAGGAAACAGGGAAAAAACACGTGCAATTCGACAAACAATTCCAGACAAGAACTCAAACAGGGTTGGCACTAAAATAGGCAGTAATGAGAGCAGACAGGGAGGGATAACAATAATGGAGACCCCTGGAACTACTAAAATCATGGACAGGAACAGGAAGGACCAAATAAGGAAAACCGGAACATACATGTGACAGATCGCCCCCCTCCCGGACGGCGCATTCCGTGTCGTAACAGTACCATCGGGGAGGGGGTGCGGGATCAGGAAGCCATGGCGGATCAGGGGACTCGGGAGGCCATGGTGGATCCTCCGTGGCCTTGGCTGGCTCGGCCATGGGTATATGCCCCCCAAAAAAATTTTTCTTGGGGAAATCTAGGAATCCTGGGGGGCGCTCTGGAGGGCAGGCACAGTGGCGCTCTAGAGAGCACTCCCGAGGCAGCAGTGACGGAGGTGAGCTCGGGGATCTTGGACGCCGAGCTCTGGGGCTTAGAGAAGACACTGTGAGCGAACAAGCGCTGAGCGCCGCTGGATGCCCACCCGGGCTTCTGACCTGTGCGATCAGGGCCGTCTGGGCTTGACTGGGATTAAGGAGCCCTCCCTGGGCTGAACGGGAAAAAGGAGCCCTCCCTGGGCTGAACGGGGAAACAGGAGCCCTCCCTGGGCTTAACTCGGAAACAGGAGCTCTCCGTGGGTTGAACTGGGGATCAGGAGTCCTCCGTGGGCTATATAAGGGAAACAGGAGCCTTCAGGGGCGGAAACTGGGGAACAGCAGGCTTCCTGGGCTTAACTCGGGATCAGGAGCCCTCCGTGGGCTATACTCGGGAACAGGAGCCCTTCCTGGGCTGAACTGGGGATCAGGAGCGCTTCCTGGGCTGGACTGGGGGGCTTCTGGAGGAGCAGGCACAGCAAAGCGCTTTCGAGGAATTGGCACTGGAGTGAGTTCCGGGGCTGGAGCAGACACTGGAGCGAGCTCTGAGGCTGGAGCCGACACTGGGGCCTCATGAACATATGGGGGCTTGCCATATTAATGTTGAGTCGGCTTGCCATATTATAGCCCGGCGGATTTGCCACATTAACTTCTGGCGGGCTTGACTGATGAACGGCCGGCTTATGAGTCCCGGATCGGGATCGGAAGCTCTCCAGACACTAGATGACTGCCTCCTTCCAGCCGAGGTTGGTGGTGTCTGGGAGCTCCGCTGGATGATGGTAGGTTATCCCAATCCGGAGCAGCGTCACGAGGGTTTCTCCCTTGAGGGAGCTGGCGAGGGCGAGCGGCACGAATGCCCTAGCGAAAACAATGGGGTCTGGGCTCACGTGATTAACTTTACGGGTGGAATGAACGGGAAAAAACAAAACACTTTTCAAAAAACAGAAAATAAACGCTGGGAGAAAAAAGGCGCCGCTTTACTTTGTTGGGTCTGGAATTCTGTCACACGGTGCCACTGTGTGGAGCACAGAGTGAGGAGAGGCAATGTCAAATTCAATTTAATAAATCCAAAGGAAACAGGAAACCACACATAGCACTGTAGACACAAACAATTCCAGACAAAGAAATTCAACATGGGTTGGAACTAAATAGGGCAGATAACGAGGGGCAGACAGGTGAGGAGCATAACTAATAATGGGAGACACCTGGAACTAATCAAACTACATGGGGCAGGAACAGGAAGGACCAAATAAGGAAAACCGGAACTCAGCGGGAACATAGACGTGTATGATGTAGATTAATGTAGATTAGCACAAACATAATTTCCAGTTCTTGCAAGGCACTTACAATGTATGTAATTGGGGCTAATTTTGGAAGATTAGAAAGCAGAAGTGTGAAGCTTATCATTTCATAGAAGCACTTACCCTGCATTAATTCTATTGTATACTATTTGATCTGTGAAGCTATTTTTAATCTGTTTATAGCTTTGCAGTTGAAGCAAAATTTGATATATACACAGAAAAAAAAAACATAAAACTTTTAAACTAAAATCATGACCTTCATTATAATTGCCTCGCTTAAAAATAAGGACAATTGGAAATTAATTGTTGGTTGTCAACATCATGCCACAAGTTTATTTAAGATTGAACTTAATTTATACTAATTCCATAACATTCCTTTAAAGAATGTCAGCTTTGTGAAAATGTAGAATTTCTAATGACACATTTTGTAAAATGATCAATTATTGCTCTTGGTAGGATATATAAATGTTCTTATCTAGTTTTGAGCTTTTTTTTTTTTGGTTGTGCAGACTTGTATTGACAAAATATGCCTGGTGGATAAATGTAACAATTGTCTCTCTCTCTCTCTATATATATATATATAACAGTGGAAAACAGACCAGAAATAGAGGGATGATAAGATGGGAGTATGAAGCGAGCCAGATTTAAACCTGTATCCCTATTAGTGCAACCTCTCTAATGTGCCATGAGAGCATGCTCTATGCTCCAACAGAAATCATAATCATATTTAATTGAGTATGACGCTTATTGGTCCATAGATTAGCAATCCATCTCAATTAGCCACAGAAACATTTTATCTTTGTTATTTCTGACACACACACACACACACAGAGAGAGAGAGAGAGAGAGAGAGAGAGAGAGTTTGAAGGGAGAAAACATCATCTATTATTTAGCTTTAAGATTATTAGCTCTAAACATATGCAGATCAGAGGTGTTTGTTTGGCTGGCGGAAAAAAAAAATCTGGGTTCCTGAATTAAATGGACATTTTAATTACAGAGAAAAACAATGGGGGGCACCTTTTTCTCCCCCCTTCGATTATGTCACTGAGAGCACATCTCTGTTCTGCTTGAACAAATACCAGCTGTACATGACTGTTTATAGAGGGAAACCTCACAAGGCATATTGTGGAAGAATAGCTGCTGCTGGAGCAGATTCGATATTGTGATTCAGTGCGAGACTGAATCAAACAGGAACCTGATCCTTTGAGATGTTTCATAAATACAGCTCCAGGCTTAAAGACATCTGACTAAATCCATGTTCCATAAATATTTGCAAAGCCAAGTACAAAATGCACCTTAGATTCAACATAACAATATATCAACTATACAGCATTCAGATTCTGCTCAAACTCTCGTGGGTCTATCTGAACAGTTCTGCAGGCACAGTCTTGTGCCCGTTAAACTCAATTCGAAGCCTAAGTTAAGCCAAGCCTGAAGTATGTCACATTTAAAGACTCTCTTTCTGTTTTTTTGTCATGTCGTAACAAATCACACGTAACAAATCACAGACACAGTTCAGTTACACTGCCATTTTCCTACCCGACTGTAGTTAGGATCATGCATTTTGTTCACAGATTCATGCACACAGCAGTGTGAACATTGATTATTTAATACACGTCAACAAACAAAATAGAGGAAGGACTTGCAGTTGTTTCTGTCCTGATTTGCACACGGATGTCGCTGTGTTGCACACGGATCATGACCAGATCAATAAAAAATGTTTTTGTTTTTTTTGTTATGTTAATTTTTCATTTTTTTTGTCTTTCTGAATTAATCCAATGTTATTTCAGATTCTGAAAGTTTTCCAATCTGATTCACATTTACATGTGTATTATATCTATTCTGAACCAGATTTGGTAACACTTTGCAATTAATTAACATTAGTTTACAGTTAGTCCCATAGCTAACTTTAATTAATGCATTATCTATTATTAGCAATACATACTGTTTATCTATACACTGTATATATATATATATATATATAGGAAAATATATAAAATATATAATATATATATATATATAGATATAAAAGCTTTAAAATGAATAGGTCGCAAAACAATAAGAACATTCTACAATTTTATTTTATTTTTTAGCAAAATGTAGCAAATATTGAACAGTTTTTATAGAAGTGAGAAACACCACACAGTTATAATACATTGGAAAATACGGCAATGGCACTGCAAATCAAGGTATTTTTGCAGGTATTTTTAAATTTTATTTATTAGTTATTTATTTATGTATTTTTGAATCCAACAGAAAAAGTAGCTAAAATTACCTCAAATTTTCATGTCAAACACATTATTTAAAATCTTCACCATCCAGTCAGTCGAGTGGATTCAATCGGATCAATATTTAATTTAGACGGCATTCAGTCAGATTGTTTGAGGTGTTTACATGAAGGCTTATTTGGATTATTATTTGAATGTAAACAACATATTAGTTGAATGTAAACAACATAGCAGCATAGCAACTGAAAAACATTTGGATGTGGTCTGAGATGGATTTTGACCACTTTAATTAAGGCTTAAAAGCAAATGTTTTTATTTCTGTTTTCTGCTATGTAATTAATATGATCATTCATTTTTAATTCCTATTAATATTGTGTATTTAAGATTTCATAAAGAAAGAAACACAAGAAAGCTACAGAGACCCTAACGGGACATGGTAATGGAAAAAAAAAGTTTTGCAAGAGAACGCAAAAGCATTGAACATCTCATTTACCATAACCATGTCCTTACAGGGGCTTCATAAAAAGCAATTCAAATTAAGCATCATTATTTTAGTATTTTTTAAGTTTGGGAAATGATGGAAATGTTTTTGCTAACACAACCTCTCGTGAATTGCATTTTGAACTGGTAAGTAAAGCAATTTCTTGCGCTCTTTCACCTTTTCGCGTTTGGTCTCGTACTGTATCGCGTATCTTGTCAGTGTTTTTCAGTTTTGCTTGACCATTTGTTGAGATAAACAGGAAAGTGTGTTCAAGCGCCAGCAAAACAGTGTAAAGAAATACTCTTTGTGAGAAGCAGTCAATCAGCTGAAGTTAAAAGCAGCTTGTAAGTGTATTTATTTCTTGTCTCAGTGTTTAGCGCAGTTGTCGTTGCTAGGAAATGCTTGTTTTGTTTACTGTGTGGAGACGTGCTGAAATCGCGTTTGGTCTCGTACTGTATCGCGTACCTTGTCAGTGGCGTGCGCTTTGCTTGGCCATTTGTTGTGATAAACAGGAAAGTGTGTCCAGCTGAATTCAATTTGAGTTTTGTTAGACGAATATAAAAAGCTTTGTATATCGTGGCAGCGGTCGCAGCAGCCCTCGTATGAAGACCGAAGATCGTAAAGACCATTGACTCTACCGTTCGACTCCACTGAGCAGGGACACCTGCAAGGCACATAAGTATCGCTTCTGAATCACTCCCTTTCCTACTACTTGTTCCCCTTCTGTTTTCAGTTTTTATAACCAATTCTTACTATGCGTTTCCAGATCCCTACTATCACTACCACTCGCAAACCACGCATCACACACTGTAGGCAGCACAATCCTAACAACCTGCGCACTTTGCCTATGTCTACTAATACACTACTTTCTTTTTCTATTGGTCTCTAGAATTGCCAGTCTGCTGTAAACAAAGCAGATTTTATTACTTCTATTACAAGTCATTCAAGAATAAACCTCATGGCCCTGACAGAGACGTGGATCAAACCAGAGGACAATGCTACACCTGCAGCACTCTCAGATAATTTCTATTTTTCCCACTCCCCCCGTCTGACTGGAAAAAGTGGAGGTACTTGTCTGCTTATCTCTAATGATTGGAAAATCATTCCTTTACCTTCTCTGAGTATCAACAGCTCCTTTGAATCACATTCAGCCACTATTACCCACCCTCTTAAAATCCATTTTATAGTTGTTTATCGACCCCAGGACCACTAGGTAACTTTGTGGAAGAATTAGATGTGCTGCTCTCAAACTTTCCTGAGGATGGTACTCCCCTAGTTATGCTTGGAGACTTCAACATCCACCTAGATAAACCTCAGGCTGCAGACTTCCACACTCTGAGTATTAACTACGGCTACTCACAAATCAGGCAACTAACTGGACCTTATTTACACACGACACTGCTCCACTGATCATGTGCTGGTTACTCCACTGCACACCTCGGATCACTTCCTCCTCACTCTTAACCTCAACATGGTTCCTGACACAACACATACCCCACACATGTCACTTTTCGACGTAACCTACGCTCTCTCACCCTCCCGGCTATCTGCTATGGTTTCATCTTTGCTTCCTTCCCCTGAACAGTTATCTCTTGATGCTAACTACTGTGCTACTGATACTTTCTGCTCCACTTGTTTAGACACTGTCTGCCCTTGTCTTCCAGGCCAGCTCGTACCACCTCTTCTGCCCCTTGGCTATCTGATGTTCTCCGTGAGTATCGTTCTAAGCTCAGAGGTGCTGAAAGAGAATGGGCGCAAATCACAAAATCCTACTGACCTTAATGTATATCGATCACTCCTCTCTTCCTTCTCTGCTAATGTCCCCACTGCTAAAAGGGGGGGGAACCATACTAGCAACAAAAAATTAAAATTAACAATTCGCATGCTCTTTAAAACATTTTCCTACCTCCTTTGTCCTCCTTCGTCCTCCCCCTCCTTCATCAACTCTAAAAAGCTAACGACTTTGCCACGTTCTTCATTAATAAAACAAACCATCAGTGCACAATTTTCCACAACACAAACTGTCAAACACATCTTACCAACAAACATACACTCATTTTCATCCTTCTCACCACTCTCTGAGGCAGAAGTCTCTAAAATCAAATTTTACCAATATCTCATAAATACCATGTTCCGCCTTGCTCTTGCACTAGGCGCAATTCTTATCCTCTCCTTCAAGCCATTTACCCGGCCCGTTGTACCTGCACATCAATAACGCATCGTTAAACCATCACTTCACTTGGCTTTTACTGTTTTCACCCCCCATCAACATGTAAACAGGCTCGTTAGTACACCACAGACTTGATTAAGAGAACCAAACTCTTAGCCAAACTCTTTTTGAGAACTGAACAGACCGTTCCCCATTCTACCTTTCATTGCCAAACAACACTTGAAAATGTTGTGTTCAACAAGTTCTCAGCCTTTCTCACACGAACAACCTCATGGACAGCAACCAATCTGGCTTCAAAAGTGTACATTCAACCGAGACTGCCTTGCTCTCAGTTGTTGAAGCCTTAAGACTGGCAAGAGCGGTTTCCAAATCTTCTATACTTATTTTGCTTGATCTGTCTGCTGTTTTTGATATGGTGAACCACCAGATTCTCTTGTCAATCCTATTGGAAAATGGCATCTCAGGAAACTCACACCAGTGGTTTGAGTCTTACCTCTCAGATAGGTCCTTAAAGGTATCTTGGAGAGGTGAGGTGTTCAAGTCACAACATCTAACTACTGGGGGGCCTCTGGGCTCAGTTCTTGGACCACTTCTATTCTCTGTTTACATGGCATCACTAGGTTCTGTCATTCAGAGACATGGTTTTTCATATCACTGCTATGCTGATGAAACTCAACTCTAACTCTCATTCCACCCTGATGATCCAACAATAGCTGCTCGCATCTCAGCATGTCTAAAAGACATTTCTTGTTGGATGAAGGACCATCACCTTCAACTCAACCTAGCTAAGACAGAACTGCTTGTTTTTTCAACAAACCCATCACTTTATCAAGATTTCACCATCCAGTTAGGCTCATCATCCATAACTCCTTCATAAACAGCTAGAAACCTTGGAGTTGTGTTTGATGATAAGCTGAATTTTTCAGACTACATTGCTAAAACTGCCCGCTCCTGCAGATTTGCCTTATTCAACATCAAGAAAATCAGGCCCTTTCATTCAGAACATGCAACACAACTCCTTGATCAAGCTCTTGTTCTATCCAGGCTGGAATATTGAAATGCTCTCTTGGCAGGTCTTCCAGACACTTCTATCAAACCTCTACAATTAATCCAACATGCCGCTGCAAGATTAATCTTTATGCAGCCGGAAAAGAATGACATGTCACACTCTGTTCATAGTTGCAACTGACTACAGTAGCTGCTCGCATTTAAATTCAAAGGGCAATTAATCGTTGCCTACAAAACCAACCCCTGGTCTGGCACCCAGTTACAATAAATCATTACTCAGAGTTATGTGCTCTCTAGAAGCCTTGCGTTCTGCACAGTGAAAAATGCATATTATGTGCACATAATCAAAGAGGCACAAAAATCACTTTTACTGACTTTTCATTAACTGTATCCCTCTGTGGAGATGACCTGCCCCAAATCACATCCAAGCGAGCTGAGTCCCTTAACCATCTTCAAGAAAAGACTGAAAAACCACACTGTTAAAACTGATTGACCCTCTAACTCTAGCACTTCTATTCTATTTTAATTCTACTTATCTATATTTATCTTCTTTTTTTAGTTAAAAAAACAACAAAAAACAAACAAAGACTAGCTTTCTATTTTTTCTATTCTAACTACTTCTTTTTCTTTGTTTGTGTGTGTGTATAATATATATATATAATGTTATCTATATATACTGATAGATATATACAGTATATATATACACTTTGCTACGTGTACTGCGTTAGGCTAAGCGAGACTTGTCATTTGCATTTATTTATTGTTGCTCTTTTGTTTTGACTGCTTGTATTGTCCTCATTTGTAAGTCGTTTTGGATTAAAAGCGTCTGATAAATTACTAAATGTAAATGTAACGGTTTTGCTATCACAGTTTCATGGCTTTTCCAGCGCTACTGCTCGCTAGGTGGGACAGTGCGCACACAGAGGAATGTCAGGTAGAAACCAGTTGAAAATTTGTAAATGTAGAGCTGCGATGTAAGTTGACTTCAGTGTGAGCTTTTTCTTGAAGATTAGTCAAACTTAAGCTGAAAAGGATAGCAAATCCTTTTAGGGCCAAACCTTTGTTATGTATGGTCTGAACTTGGCTCAAGTTGCATAACTTTGTATATCGCACTGCGTGCTAAGCGTAGAAAACGGTTCAGAATGTCATTATATGCACACTGTCGTTTCTTTGCGCATGAGACCCGCGACCAGCACACGGATGATACACTAGAGGAAGTCATTGAATTTGAAAATCAGATATATAACTGCTGACCGCCAATTCAGTATACAAAAACGCACTTAGTCATGATGGAGCTCCATAAATCACATAGGGCCAATTCGGCAGCGTATAAGAGCACTTCAATGGGGATGGCAATTCTTCTAGCATGGCGCAGGCAGATGCACCACTGATGTTTATATTGATGATAATGAATTATCCTGAACTAGAAAATGCCTTTGTCATTTGATGGAAAAGGCTTGGAAAAAACGAACAGAAATGCCTTCCAGGCAGGCCGTTTGAACAGGTAATATTAATGTGAAGGTTCATATATAACCACCCATTGAAAACAATCAGTGGGTGGCCTAATGAAACCCTCCTTATGCCTTTTTCTTAATCATTCCAGACAAGACAGACTGTCCTCTATTTGCTGATTATTATTCATGTAAGAAGTATGAACCCAAGTGTGGGAGATATATGTGGGAGCTAGTCGATAGAGGAGTGAATGTATTGACTGGATACAGGCGACTGCAACCATCAAATAATGAAAAAATGTGTGTAAGATTTGGGAAGATTTATTGTTTTGTTATTTACAATTATGTAAAGAAATAACCTACTTGCTATCACTGTATCCTGAAGGAAAAAGATCTACTGAATATGATGTTCATTTCCAACGCCCGAGTGTCAAACTCGCCATCGGTATGCCTGGCTTTAAGGGAGGGCATACAACATGTGCAATGAGAGGGATTCCAGTGCATGTTGAACAACCCCTAGATTAGTCGACTAAAACCAGGGGTTCTAAACTTTTTGGGGCCCGCGCACCCTGGGCGGAAAAAATTCCATTCACCGCTCTATAACTTCTAATGGTGACTTAAGCATGTGCGTTTCTATCAATGTGCACATAGTATTTTAGCTTAAAAACTGTTAAAATTCACTGAAAAAGGCAAACACTATGTGGCAGTGTTGGCTAATGTTAGCGAGCGCGTCTTGTAACCCCAGGTCACAGGGTTCGCGGTCCGGGGACCGGCAAGGGATGGTTGTAGGTGGGGGATGCATCACGGGAATGGACAGAGTTCTACTTCCACCTCAATACCACACCGGTAGGTGAGAGACCCATTTGAAAAAGCCGGCACCGAAACACCAACTGCTCCCCGGGCGGCGCAGCAATATGGCTACCCACTGCTCCGGGTGTGTAAAAGTGCAGAGTGCATGTCAGTTAAAACAAGTGGACACGAGCACTTGTCTACTTGTTTTTAACTCACATGCACGCACTCTGCACTTTTTGCATGATGCAATTTAAGAAATAAAAAAATGTTTTGCTAGACTTTTTCAGTCTGTATTGGATTCAGTGTGTGGCTACCTTCTTGTTCGTATTCTAGTATTCCTTTGGCTCTATGCACCTGCAGTAAAAGGATACATTTTTTCCTATTTGGAGCACTACAATTTTTCTTTAGTTAACACAGTTTAATTCTCACACTTAGTGTTTAACTGCTATTTCTGTACAGGTTATGTACCAATGAGAAAGCATTATCTTAAAATGTAGATCAGTATGCATGTGCAAGGAAATCCATCCAAATGTAATATACCTTTTTATCTCTGTTTCTCAAATGCCAATGATTACACCCATGCCAAGTTGCTGACCCCTGCTCTAGTTTTTGGGCATTTTATTCTTCTCCAACTAGTCCAACATCTCCAGATAAAGTTTGTGCTGTTACTTCCCTGGACTAAAAGTTGTTGTGTATAGTGTCTGCATACAGTTGATGTCCCATATCTACATCTATCTGAAATCTTCAAAAAAAAAAACTTTTTTCCTATCTGATCCTGTTTAATCCTGATCTGTTCTTGCTCTTGTAGAAGGCCTCGCTCTTGTGTTTCTTACTCTCCTGACCTTGTCTGTAACTAACATCAACCTTGATCCTGTTTATTCCTCCATCTCTGCTGCTTTCATCTACCTGTCATCTACACTTGAAGAAGGAGTCAACCCCTCTACACAAGCAGGAGGTATCTCTTCCTTAAGTTCTTCTGCTTGAACATGTTTTTGTCTAGAGATGTGTTCCCTAGTGAAAAATAAATATACTAAAATGTGTTTGAAATACATTTATTGTATGCTAAGCATACTACAAATACATACTGTACATTACATTACGCATTTATGTACTTAATAAAAATACCCTGCAATGTATTTTTGGTATACTAACTGGATATATTACAAGACTGCTAATAATTGGAACAACAATTTTGACTTTAATTCATAGGGAACTAATGTTGAAGTCCAACTAAAGATATACTGAAGTGTATTTGATTGTGCTAAATTGGAACTAGTGAAAGTATACTTCAGGTACACTTTGAATATCTTCATTTAAAGACTGATATTATTCAAAGGTCATACAATCCTTATTAATAATGGTATTAAAACACATTTTAGGCTTAATATTAAGAAATGTGCATTGTGCACAAGTAGTACTCCAAATTAAGTTTAGCTATAATTTTTATATGTTAATAAAATTGAACTATACCAAGTATGACATAAATGTATTTTAACTATATTACTTTTTTACTAGGGTAGTATGACAGTAATCTGCAACAGAAATGAATAAACCAGAAAAGGTGTGCTGTATAATTTATAGTGATACAGTGGAAGACACATTTGCTTGGCTACAGATAGGGCTGTGTCTCAAACAAGTCAAAACAAGAATCAAGCTATTCTCACTCTCAAGGCATCCAATACTACCACTATATAGACCATAATACACTGTCTGACCAAAAAAAGTCACTGTCTGTATTTAAATAAACAAATACAAAAGATTATAAGATTGTATCATTATTGCAGTGATTAATATGTTTCCAGCATGTTTTGCAACAATTCTTTTAACCCAAACTGATGCAGTGCATGGCTCTTTCTTGATTTCTCAACAACCGAGGTGGGAAGACGTAACCATGTCAGTGTTGGCGAGTAATGCATTACAAAAAGAATGCATTACAGTAACGATGACAATTTTGCTGTAAACCCAGTAGTGTAAGGCATTACTAAATCAATTTCAGTAATATTTTACTAGTAATGTTCATTGTAATGCACACAGGCGTCTAAACACACTTTTTAGCCAAAATGTAATTGTTCAAAAGAAAACAAAAACGAAAAAACAAAATGCCGAATCAAAAATGCCGCAAGTAAGTTCTTTTTCCTGTTCGTGGTCAGTCTATAGCCGCGTATCTGTGTGGGTTCCCAAGTTGTAAATAAAGACTAAACAACAGCTTCTGCATATATTTGTTTCATTAGCTCTCCCTGTCTCGCTGTGTGGGATCTTTGTATGTGGTGGGCGACGTCACAGTGAAGAGGCGAGAGTAGAGCCACGGGAGTGTGGGGAGAACGCGACAAAGGCGACGCCGAGGCAGGGCGACAGGAAGAGCATGATTTCGGCCATCTAGATGCTCAAATAGGTACGAGGTATTAGCCACAAGAAGATCGCCCGGGCGCGAATGTAAGCACGCGGCTCGCACTGGCCAGTGAAAAGCGGCTAAGGCAGTGAAGATGGCAGAGAGACTGTAGCATACATGTGTGAGATGGGCCTATGCGCATTTGTCATGGCATTAGAGTTCGGTTCACATAAGGGCTGTTGTGTCTAATATGAATAGGCCCAAGCTATTCACAGATATTGCCAGATAATCACTTTACCCCTACCATACTTTTAACAGACTTGGATAGTTTGCAATTCTGGCTGTCATCCTTTCTTGCATCGTCTTGAGTCTTCATTTTGCCAATTATAAGCTATATTGTTAGCAATCTGAATAGCCCACAGTCAATATGCTACACCATATCGCCTTCTACTGGATGTAAAATGCTCTGCAGTACGAATTTTCCCTCAATAAATTCCTAATTCGCTGCTTATTAATAGTTAGTAAGGTAGTTGGTAAATTTAGGTATTGGGTAGGATTAGGGATATAGAAATAGGTCATGTAGAATAAAGCATAATATGTGCTTAATTACTACTAATAAATGGCTACTATTCTAGTAATATGCATGCCAATAAGTCAAGTCAAGTCAAGTCACCTTTATTTATATAACGCTTTTAACAATACAGATTGTGTCAAAGCAACTGTACAGTTTTATTTAGGAAAATAGTTGTCAATAATGCAAAATGACAATAGAAAACACAAATTTTTCAGTTAAAGACAGCTCATCATTGAATTCAGTGATGTCAACATCCAGCTCAGTTAGTTTAAATCATCTGTGCTAATAAGCAACTAGTTAATAGACCCTAAAATAAAGTGTTACCATAAGTTCTACTTCTGTAGTTATTTTGGTGACAGTAACTCAAAAGTAATACAGGAGTCATTTAACGCATTACAATTCTGAGACAGTAATATTGTAAGGTAAGGAATTACTTTTAAATAGCAGTAACAAGTAATCTATAATGTATTACAGTTTGGAAGTAACTTGCACAACACTGCCCATGTCTACGGTGGCCGAGAAAGCTCAACAGGCTGCAAATGAAAAAAAAAACACATGCAAATTAAGAAAAAATCTTCATCAATTTGACAACACACACACACGCTGCAAATTCTCACAACACAACCAAAAACAGAAATGAGCTGCATAATCTCACAACCAAAACAAAGCTCTTACAACTACAGACACATGCTGCAAAACTCACAACACAAACAAATACAGAAATGCGCTGCAAATACTCACAACACGATCAAATACAGAAACGCACTGCAAATACATCAGAACACATCGTAAATGTTTAAGGGAACCGCAAAGTGATGAATGTGGCTGGGACATGCTTATCAATGTTTGCTCTGAAAGGTGAGATTTTTGTTTTTTTGTTTTTTGTTTTTATTATTATTATAAGACCTTAATAAGCTGACAAAATACACATTTACTGTAACTGTGTTACAGTGTAACTGTGGCTAACTTTTACAAATTCCTTTTACTACAAATACATTTTCATATTTATGAACGTAATAAAATACACTGCAATTGTACTTCTAGTATACTAAACTGGTATACTTAAAATCCGCTAGACTGGAATAACTAATTTTGTACTTAATGCACTTAAATTGTGCTGAAGTAGGGCTGAAGTCCAACTAAAGATACACTGAAGTATATTTAATTGTGCTAAAGTGAAACTATTGCAAGTACACTACGGGGTACACTTTAAATATTTAGCATTTAAAATGTGATATTATTCAAAGATCATACAATCAATAGTGACATTAAAACTAATTTTAGGCTTAATATTAAGAAATGTGCAATGTGCACAAGTAGTACGCCAAATAAAGTTAATTATAATTTTTATATCAGTAAGTCTTGAGTTATCTGTCAGTAAATATGTTAATAGATTTTAACTATACTTAGTATGAAATAAATGTATTTTAAATATATTACATTTTTACTAGGGTATGTGTATTGTATTTATACAATTTATTTTCTTTATTTCCATCTATTTTAGAATACTTGATTATCTAATCAAAATAACAAAATATTGCAGTCATACAAATGTTGCATTCAATTGAAGTTTATTTAATTACCAATCAGGCAAACGTTAACTTCAAGAATGAACAAAAAGTGGCCTAGATGATTTTGAAGTTCTAGATGAGTTTGATTTGTTTGTGTCGGCTGCATGAACATAACAATTTGCTTTCTCACATCACTATGCTTCAACTTTGCTAAATAACGAATGTGTAAAAGTGTCCAACTGGAAATAAGCTAATGCAAATAGATGGTAATAGTTGGGTCGTAAAAAAAACATTTGCATGTAGTTTTGTCACATTTGTTTTAACTGCTTCAGGTACTACTAATTTTAGCATCATCCGAGGCTTGATGGCAAACATACTGCTGCTCTCCACTAATGCAGCATCTAGTTAACAAATTAATGAATTTAAAATTATGTGGAGACATGTACTTAGTGTCTGTATACACATAATTTGTTGTCTGTTTTCAATCCTCATCTAAAAGTGCGCCATTCTGTGCACTCAACGCTCACATATAAAAAAAAAAAACAGATGATCGGTGTCAGTGATTTGCCACTAGAGGTTGATCTTATACGATAATGACAGCGGAATCTTCTCAGTGGCTCCAGCGATGGACACAACTTGCGCAAAATCACGGAGAATAGATTTTTGCTGATATAATATAATAATATACTAATCCTTACATTTATTTAATTAGCGCTTTTCTGGGCACCTCAAAGCGCCTCTACCTAGAAAGGAGGAATCTCCTCAACCACAACCAGTGGGCCGCATAGCACATGGATGATGCGACGAGCCATAGTGCACCAGAACACACCACCATAAGGTATGGTGTGGAGAGGGCGGGACAGCAGTATGAAGCCAATCAGTGATATGGGAGGGTAAGGAGGCATGATGGTTAGAGGCAATGGGCGAATTGGCCAGGATGCATGGGTACCCGCCGTACTCTTTGAGTAAGGAAATTCCGGGGATTTTAATGACCCCAGAGAGTTAGGGAACCGCGGTTTAATGTTCATCTGAAAGGCGGTGCTTTTGTCAGTATAGTTGTCCCCGTCACTTACACTGGGGTTAGGACCCATACAGACCACAGGGGTGGCAACCCCTGCTGGACTCCGCGAACCACATCTGTCAGCAGCAACCTAGTTTCGCAGGAGGTCTCAATCAGGTACTGACAGGCTCAACCTGCTTAGCTTAAGTGGGCACAA
Organism: Sinocyclocheilus anophthalmus; assembly: GCA_018155175.1. Classification (NCBI taxonomy): domain Eukaryota; kingdom Metazoa; phylum Chordata; class Actinopteri; order Cypriniformes; family Cyprinidae; genus Sinocyclocheilus; species Sinocyclocheilus anophthalmus. The sequence continues at coordinate 93,798 of JADLZN010008487.1, read as the reverse complement.
CCGGTCTTGAGGCTGCAGGGTGTGTTGTGAGCATTGCCGTGCATTTTTTATTTGTTGTTTGTGAGTATTTGAAGCATGTTTCTGTCTTTGAAGGTGTTGTTGTTTGTTTGAGTATTGCAGCACATTCTGTTTTTGATGTGTTGTGAGTATTTGCAGCACATGTTGTCAAATTGATGAAGATATTTTCTTAATTTGCATGTGTTTTTTTTTTAAATTTGCAGCGTGTTGAGCTTTCTCGGCCACCGTAGACATGGGCAGTGTTGTGCAAGTTACTTCCAAACTGCAATACATTATAGATTACTTGTTACTGCTATTTAAAAGTAATTCCTTACCTTACAACATTACTGTCTCAGAATTGTAATGCGTTACATGACTCCTGTATTACTTTTGAGTTACATTCACCAAAATAACTACAGAAGTAGAACTTAAAGTAACACTTTATTTTAGGGTCACTTAACTAGGGTCATTTCCATGCCATTTTTGCGTACACAATTTTCCAGGCCACATATCGGGGAGTACAAAAGAAAAAAGTCCCTCCAGGACTGAGTTGGGAACCTCTGCTCTAGACGTGCGTACGCATTCTTTTCCTGGAGGGAAGCGAAATCAAGGAATGTAAATGAAAAATGGTTTTATAAGTTCTGTTTTACCACTTTGCACTACACAATTTTTATATGAATTTAAAAAAAAAAAAAACCCCCCAGGGAAATTTGCAGTGAGATGCTGCACTTTCGAACACCATTGTCGGTGTGGGATACGTAGTGATTTAATGTTTTAAAGCACCAGCGACGGATTGCTTGACGCATGACAATTCAGCTTTAAATTTGCGGTTCTAAATAGCAAAACTTTGCAAGGTGGATATATAATGATCGATTTTTGTAAAAATTGAACCTTGTTTGCTGGCTTGCTAACATAGGCAGCGTCGATCTGGGTAACGACAGACATAAGGATGCACTCGTTGATCAAACAGTCCATTGGCTGTTTTGAACAGGTCCGATGACAGTAGAACCTTGTTCACAGGTGTCACGCACAGACAGTAGCTTAATGATATTCCTTTCATGCTCCCAATATTGTGACAAGCACCATATTTAAAAGATAGAATTTGAGGAAACTGTAAGATATGCGCGTTTTATTTTCAAAATATTTTGTTATTGACACGGAGAGTCAGACAGCTATTTACACTGCAAAAAATAAGGCCTATCTCTTTCCATAAAAATATAGGCTATAAACATTCTAAAAAAATATGTTTACTTTATAGGCGAAATTGCATAAATTTGAATAGCAATATGATGTCTCCAAAAGCATTTATAGTATGTATCTCATATTTTCCTAACGTATTCCTACCCTTAACTGAGTTAAACATGGTGTCACGTGGATGGGAATATGCATGGAAATAATATGCAGATGACGTTATGCATATTAAAACTAGGTGTTGTAAGCTCCATATATGGCTATTTCGGGGAGGAGATGGGGTGGAGATGCATGTACGCACAATCTTACCCTGACTGGGTTTTATAAAGGGATTTTTGCACAGGTTCTGGCATACGCTTGGTTTTATAAATCTGAAAACTTTTGTACGTATGCGAAATCTAGCTTTTGTGCATATGCACACATTTAGGATGAAATCTATGTAAAGTTTTATACATGAGGCCCCAGAGCTTATTTTGACAAGGTAAAAAGAGTGTTGTTTGTCGGCGCCAATAGCGTAGTGGGCAGCACGTCAACATGTAGCGCCATTGCGCTTCGGGCATCCCGTGTTCGAGTCCCAGCTCGTGGACCTTTCCCGATCCCATCCCCCCTCTCTCAACTTAATTTCTGTCTAACTTAATGTTACTATCAAAAAAAAGGCAAATATCTAAAAAAAAAAGTGTGGTGTACCCCACCGTTGAGGAATTTTAACCAAAGTATTTTATAGACTTTTTAAGACCCTAAAGAATCATATCAACTTGTGGAAAAGGGCATCCGATGACCCCTTTAAACGATAGGTCATTCGGTAAATGAGACGTTGAATCAGGAGAAGAAGAGAGACCAGCAAGCTTGTTGTATTGCTGTCTTAAGGTATTTCAAGTTGTGATGGGCGATTAACACAGTGAGGGTGTTCTCTCTTTCAGGGCTGGCTTAATGGCAAGGAGTTCCCAGTTACTCACATCATAATTCGACACACTATTTCCCTACGCGGCCGTTTAATAATGAGACACGCTGCTTTGAGACAACACTCTGCATTGTAAAAAGCAGACTCACTATAAATACTAATGGGGGTGTATGGTGGTGATGGTGATCTAGAACATTCTGTTGGCAAGGATATCATTCTCTGGGCATAGAATGCACCAAGGGACATCTTAGTGGGGTTGACCATGTGTTGTAAGAGGACTGCTTTATGTCAACGTTAAGCCATCCCACTTACAACACTGAAGGGTAGCGGACAGCTCCGGGATAGTGAAAGTAGAAGGCCAGGGCTACGTGGACCCGTGATGTGGTAGGAAAAGTAGTGGGTAAGTGTAATGTGAAAACCACCTTCTTGGCTATACGGGCAAAGCTCTAGAAAAAAAATAGGGAGGGTAGAGTTGCCCCGAGTGTGTGATTAGAGGTAGATTGCCGATATGCCTGACATTACATGATTGTGATCTCCAGAACAGAGCAAACTAGTCAAAATACTAGTCCGTTTTGTCCACACGAAGGCGCAGTCCGTATGTCTGGATATCTTTGTATAAAAAGTTGATAAAAAAATCTCCCCCCCCCCCCCCCCCCCCCCCCCCCCCAAAGAAAATACAATAATTATTAGCTGGACAACCTACAGTTCCATACAGAACAATACCCTGCAAGAACTTAATCATAGATGTGTTAAATAGATAATCACAAGCAGAATTGACGATGCTTTCTTGTAAAGCGACAACGTATGATTACTAAAGACTGATTAGTAAATATCACCACAATATATATACTGTATTTGTGTCAGGTTCATGGCATCAAATTTTCCAAAGAAGAACCCATACATTCTGCAGTAAAGTACATTACTAACAAAATATCAAATAGTTATATGATATACCAAGCTTCAATGAACATGACACCAAATCAGTTTTTGGATACATACCATGGTTGTATGCCTGTAAGTACCTTGGAATATCATGTAAAAACCATGGTACGTGGATATGGTTGGCATGGTATTTCATTCTGATGAAATAATATCACAATTATCTATATAATCGTACGTATCTAGGTTATAGAGTATTTATTCAGTCTATACTCACATCTCAAACATTACTATACAATTTTAAGGAATAGAAGAGAAGTCTCATAATATATGGATGAAAATATAAATGTTTAAAATCCTACTAGATGTTTTCCTGATCATTGCTGTTCTTTCTCTGGTACTCTCTGTAGTTTCTAGACAAATCAGTGGATGTTCTCTTGAAGCACCAAGCCAGCATCAATGAGCTGAAGAGGGCCCTGAGGGAGCCCAACAGTAAACTGATGAACCGGGAAAAACGTCTGTCAGGGACGTCCCCAGGCGGCTCTCCAGAGAAGAAAGCAGTGAGTATGGAAATACTGCATTAGGACAGAATATTAATACATGTGCTGATACTTGGTTTAGTCTCTACTTTCTTGTTTGGTTGCAGTCATCATGTATATGTGGATCATGCTGTATTGATTGTGTGCAATGTCAATTCCCTCAACTGACAAGGAAAATCCTTAGTGTCAGTTCAGTTGTTACACTTTTTGGAGCAATTTTGCATTGACTAGTCTAGTAAAGGTAAAAAGAGAAAGTATTATGTGGTGTGGGTGTAGTGTTTATTGCCAAACTAATTGTTGTTTGCTGATACAGATTTTTGTTTTACCAGATATAATGAATTTGACATGTATGCCATGTTGCTTTAACATTCTAATTTGTAATGTTTTATATTCAGTTCTCCACTGTTGCATTTTGTTGTGCTATTGTATTTAATGGTTGCCCAAGTCATTATTGCTGCTGTGTTTTCATTATGCTGATTCCTGCTTTCATGTTTGTTTATATTCTGTGTTAAATCCCATTATTTATAATCATTTTACTTGTATTGCTATTTCTTTTTCATTATTTTCAACATCTTAAATTGCTCTTTAAATGTTCATAATATAAATTAATTTTTGTTTATCCTCTTTTTTTCTTTTTCTTGGAGCTGGCCATCTATCAGGAGGCTGTTGGTGCAGGGGTAGGGGATCCTGACAACAGCCTCTCGGTGGAGGGCTTCATCCAGAAGACATTTAAAATTCACTAATGGTTACTGGTTTGATGACAAGTTAAAGAACTAACAATTTTAATTTATATGATTAAATAGGGCTCTGAAGAACGGGTGTTGCTTGACTATGAAATGGAGGAAAAGGGAGAGTACAAAGCTAGTACACCTCCACCTTCTCTGGTCATTGATCCCCTTCGAAAGGAGGAGACAGAAAAACAACAGGAAATTACCAAGATGAAACACATTGACCTAATGAGAGAGGACAGTGATGAAACACAATTGCACATGAAGACTTTTGCATCCTCAAAAATAACACTAATGGACAAGTCAGGTGAATCTAAGGAAAATATCATCACAGGGGAAGATGCCACAACTAAGATTAAATCTAAATTGTCTCATGAAATATCAAAAAAAGAGCCTACACCACTTGCTGAGTCTCAGCCTAACAGCAAGATTACCACTACAGACATCATGGCGGAGAGTTATCAATGTAAAGTCAGAAGGGAAAAAATACCTCAAAGCTTAAACTTGGGGAAGTCAAGGGACTTCGTGTATGAGACAGAAGCCAAATGTTCAAACATCACACACGATAGTGTAGAGTCTGATGAGGACAACAATACTGAACTTATAAAGGAGATTGTGATCTGTCATCCTGAAAATTTCAGCACAACAACAGACACATGGACATCATCCATGGCTGAAAAGCTAAATCAGCCAGCCACAAATACATATGCTGCAACACCGCTTAAAGAAAATAAAGAGTTTGACAGAGTAATGGGAAAAGACTTGCAGATTCCCAATCAGGGAGCAAGAAAGATGCATGAAAGTTTGCATGATTCAGGAAAGTCTGATGATGCAAGAAAATTTGTAGAATGTCAAGAGCAGCTATCCAACGAAGAGAAGATTATGAACACTGAAGGCAAACAAGAAAACCAAGATTCATTCAGAGGCCCTGGCAAAGATGAGCAGAAAAGTGTCAAGACTGATATCAGATTTGAAGTCATGAAAGTCATCATGATTGATAATAGCGAGAATGAAGCGAAATCTGGAAAAGCAAAGAAGAAAGAAACAGAAGATTTGGGTCTTGAAAAGAAGATAAGCAATTTTGAACTGGAAGAATCTGCAGAAATCCAACTGGCCATGCTGAAAAAAACTAGCCAGAGTGTTACTGGACATGTAAAAACAGATATAACAAGAATTGTTCCATTAAAACCTGAGAGAGTGAGGAGCCAAGGCTACAAAGATGACCTAGATATTGGACAAGGCTCTGAACTAATGAAAATAAATTTTAAAAGATACAGTATGAATGAATCTTTTGTGAGACACTTTGACCCCTGTAAGTTCGAGAGCAGGGACACTAGGTATTTCCATGCAAACTGCACCACAAGTCTAGTGAAAGGAAATACAAGTCAGGAATTATCTTTAGCTATCAAGGACATCTGTGTGCGCTCAGAGCATCAAGCGATAAAGAGTCTTGAGAGTTCACCAAAAGAAAGGGGTATATGGAATGAAGACACTACAAAACACACCAACAGAATAGTCCACAGAGATCTTCTGCATACTGATGAGAGAATTTCTGAACTTCACTTCTCCAGACAGACAGTTAACCAAAAAAATGCCCCTCCAACACCTCCAGTCAAAACAAAGAAAGCAAGAGAATCAGGTCTCTTTCTGCGCAATAGTCACATTTTCAGCAAAGACCCAACTCTTGAAGTCCTCAAAAAGAACCTTCTGGTAATCAACATGGCTTTTAAAAAAATTTCAGTCACTGGACAAACAAGTATTGCATGAACTTAAGATTGATTCACACATTCATTGTTTTCCTTTTTATAATTGAAACTTACTTGTGTTTACTGTGTAAATCATACTGTTTGCTTGCCCATGAAGAGAGGGGTTAGAGAAGCCTATAATCTAACCATTAATGAGTAGTTTTCTGTTTAATATGCAGTCGACTACACAAAAAATATCTATTTATATTAAAACTATTTAATAAATAGGTTTATAATTGTCTGGTGGTTAAATGTTTTGGCCACTTCGATAGCCCATTTCTTCATAGTAAATTTTGTGAAATTACATAGTACCTTTGAACATTTTTGAAACACTAACAGCAACCAGCCTGAGCATTCAACCCTTAACAGAAGCTTTTTGGTGATTGTCACATTAAATAATGAATTCTGCATGATGAGCAAGGGCGTAGAATACGTCGAGAATACAGAGGACCTGTCCATCAGTTGCTGTGTGAATTATTTGATCTCTTTTAAAACTAGTTGGTTTATTTTTAAAACCCACTTGCTGATGTGAAGAACCCCTGCATGTTAAATGAGACGTTTTTATCCTCTAAAATATAAGTCAAGAACCTCTCAGGTTACGCATGTAACTGTGGTTCCCCGAGAGGGAACAAGACACTGCGTCCCCTAGGGGACACTTTGGGGAATGCCCACAGCATGACCATTGGGCCACACACCCCATGACGTCATTAGCAGGGCACACGGAAGTATAAGCGGATGCTGATAATACACTTCATCAACTTCTTTGTCTGAAGGAGACATGACACAGGCAGGCACAAGGCATGTCTCGTTCCCTCTCGGGGAATCGTAGTTACATGCATAACACCAAAACGTTCCCCTTCATGAGAACTCCACACTGCGTCCACTAGGGGACACTTTGGGCTACGAAATACCAACCACGCCATGCCCTGGTGCATGCCTGACCACCAAGAATAGTGGTAAACACACACCGGCGATGGGGGGCGGCCAATGAGAGAGAGGGCCGACACACAGCAAGCACTAAGCACTAATGGCGCTTTTCCACTGAGTGGTACGACTCGGCTCGGCACGGCACGGCACGGCTCGGCTCGGCTTGGTTTGCGTTTCCACTGCAGTTCAGTACCGCTTTAGAGTGGGCGGGATTATTCACATGTCGTTATAGTTGCGCCGCCTCTACTACCACGACTCCTAAAAAACTTTTTCATTCCGCGTCGCCCCATCAAGCTCTCGCTGGATCCGCTCATCTGCTATCAACGAGAGGAACGTCTGTACTTCCGCAACAGAAAACAAAACTTTTTGGTTCTTAAAAAAAAAGGTGCGCTCGTTCAAAAAAGTTACGTTCAATCCTTCGCTGGCTGTGTTGATTTAAATCTAGCAGTTCTGTTGTGATTGTGTCGCAAGTTCAGTGACGCAAGTAGTGACGATTCTCTCCGGCCAATCGTGATCAGCAGAGTTTACACGTCACTGTTTTGGTAACGGTACGGTTCACTTGGAACCCCAACCGAAGTGGTACTAAAAAAAGTACCAGGTACCAGGTACTGTACCCAGTGGAAACACCCCCAAAAGTGAACCGTACCGAGCCATACCATGCAGTGGAAAAGCGCCATAAGGGGACTTAGAACGAGTGCTGCTACAAGCATGCCTGGGTTCTTCTCTATCAACTTCGTGAGATCCCATTTACTCTCTTTAGCATCACACCTCCTGTGTGCTCTAATCCTCTAATCCTGAACGATGAGGGAGGTACTTGAAGTCTGCAGACTGCACCCTCGCCTCTCTAAACTTTTCCACCAACACCTCAACGGATGTGCCAAAAAGCCCAGAGGGTGAGAGTGGAGCATCAAGGAAAAGGTTCTTCTCCTTTCTCCCAATGTCCACTAGATTTAACCACAGATGGCACTCCGTAGCCACCATTGCGCTATCGTCCGGCCGATGGCAGCAGCGGTTTTCTTGGCAGCATGGAGATCGAGATCTGTGGTACAGCTCCTCCATAGCCTCAGGATTTGTCCCCTTACCTTCATCTAGATCTTTCAGCAGGCCTGCCTGGTGGGCCTGACAACACAGCCATAGTGTGCAGAACCCCCGCGGCCTAACCTGCTGCCACATACGCTTCTGTTTCTCATGCCCCCAACCAACTCCAGTCTCTTAGTAGCACGGGCCATAACCTCCAATATCTCCCTGTATGTGGGGCTGGCGTGCTGAGATGACTCAGTGCTCACACTTTCCTCGTCATCACCAACTACATCCACGTCCTCATCTGGATGACGCCAGCAGCTTACTAACTGCCAAACCGGACGACCATGTCCAGATCCTGCGGCTTTTGACAAAAGAAGCAGAAATATTTCTCGTTCTCCAAACCTTTCTCCAGTTTCTCCAAAAGCTCCACCTGCGATTGCCACGATTGGAGCTTCCGGCGTGCCTCAACAACATCGGGACCAGAGCTGCAAGGTGCAGATGTCTGTCTTGCATCCCTGGAGAATAATGACATGGGCGATCTGTCTGAGCTTTTTCATTGTGAATTTCTCGCAATGAACACATTCAATGCCCTCTAACACTGAACACGCATGCTCCTCTCCCAAACAGATAACTCATGCAAGTCCTCAGATGTCCCTAGGGGACGCAGTGTGGAGTTCTCTTGAAGGAGAATCACATTTTAAGAACTAGAGAATTTTATATTCACTTACAAATTGATTTAAATGCATGTGTGTGTGTTTAGGTTGCAATGCATGTCTTTCTTTCCTCGTGTGTTGCTTCAATAACACAGCTAACTTTAGACTGCTTGTCTTTCTTTCTTGTTCTGTTTTTCCTATGCAGGAGCCTCTGTCCACTGCTTCTACTCTTGAAGACCCACAATATGATGTTAAGGTGTCTCATTCCACACTGTTTCCATGTTCTTACATGTTTTTTAAAAAAATACTTAATTTTCTACTCAGGCTCTTTTAACACCAAAAATAACAATATTAAAAGCGTGCTTTCGAATACTTTTTAGGTGTTCCAAGTGACAGTTTAGTGTACTTGCTCAATCAGTGGTCAGGATGATTAGAAAATTAGAATGACTTCTGACAGTAGTTGTTGTTGTTTGTGTAACCTTTAAAAAGTCCCAATTCAAAATCATGCATGCAAATTTTCTTTGGTCAATTCATTTCTTTTTTCTACAAATTAGACATTATATTTGGTATTTGGTAATATGGTTGCCTATTTTACTGTAATGAACATGCAATGGATTGTTATCGTGGGCATTTAAATACCATGAATAATTCTAGATGCCTTATTATCCTAATTGTTTACATTTATTTTAGAATGCTCATTAGCTTCTTTTCCATTAACTGGTTAAAAATATGTCAACAAAATTGCTGTCTGGCAGTAGATGGTACTTATAGAACAGCAAATATACAGCAGCACTGTTACCTAAAGCAGCATTACAATTTTCTGTTTCTGACACCAGTTTGTGCTGCAAAAGACAGGAAGTTAAACAGTATGTAAATGTTTGCAAAAAGCTATTGTGTTATTGTATTTAAATGTTTATGGTTATTTTTTATTTGAAAAATTCATGAAACTTATTAAGGACACAATATTGAAGTTTTTAGTAACCATTTTTTAGCAGTGTACTTAAGTTCTGTGGTAATACAGCACTGGTTTATCGTGACACAATCTTCAGCAATTATCGCAATATAACAATTTTAAACTGACACATGCCTACTGCAAACTATATGATAATATTTGCCTGCTGTGAGAACAGAATGCATCAACATATATGATGTCTTTACTGGATCATTACACTGGATCATTTTACTCAAGGATGATCAACTGCTCAAAATCACACCCATGATTTCTTCATATCTCCATCATTACGGTTTGTTTCATTATGTGATGTAGAAAAACGCTACCCCTTTTTTTCCTCAACAGCAGCAATCTCACTCTGCCCTGGAGGACGACTATAATTGTGAGTTTACTGACTTGAAGGACACCTACCTGGCCATCGAGAGGAAATGTTCAAGTATGACTGTCAGCTCCACTTCAAGCCTGGAAGCTGAGGTGGATTTCACTGTCATTATGGACTTACACAGTGATGTGGAGGAATTTTCTAGAGGCATGACTGAGCTGGTTGAGAAAGACAAATTAGAGCTGGGCAGGGAGAGTTTTGACAACACTCCCAGGTCTCACTCCACCTGTCACATGAATTTGCAAGATGTATCACCTGGAAGAGAACATCTCCTTGAAGGTCGTGGTCACCAAGATATAGAACCTGTAAGGGCGAGTTCGTATTCCATAAACAGGTCAAGAGAGGAAGAGATCTACAGAATTGTGACATTCATTACATAGTTTAAACTACATTATCATATTGCAAATTGTTTTATGCCTTTTTTCTTTTACTAAATATCATTTATGTTTTGGTAACATATTTGAATTTGTTACTTTTAATTATTTTCATTCTATTTCATTGTGTTTATTATTATTTCATTTATAAGAAATTCCTAAATCAAAAAGTCATCCACAATGATTTAATTATAGCATTGTATTGGAGAAGATTTTCTGAAGTGAAGACTGCAACAGCAATAGAAAATCCACATTTGGATTTGAATTTAAGGCCTCTTGTAGTATAAGGGTGTTTTCACACCTAGTTTGTTTGAGCCCTGCAAACGCTCTCGGAGCGGTTCAGCTCGAATATGTGAACAAACATGTGATCTCAGACTCCCCTAAAAGGACCCACAAGCAAACCGTACTCGTTTAGTTTGTGGGTCCGTTTGTGATTTGATTTCCTCGTGATTTATGTAAGTAATGAGGTCCCGGTACGCTCTGTATTAACGAACATAACAGTATTATATCTTATCTTATTATATATTATCTGCTTGAGATTGAACTAAGCAGTTTATATATTTATATAAAGCAGTTTATGTATTTATATTTTATGTATACAGGTGCATCTCAATAAATTATAATGTTTTGGAAAAGTTCATTTATTTCGTAATTCAACTCGATTGTTAAACTCTGTATTAAATAAAGTCAATGCCACAGCTGCGGTAAGTTTAACTTGTTCTTTTAATTGTGATGATTTTGGCAACAAAAACCCACCAATTCACTATCTAAAAAAATTAGAATATGGTGACATGCCAATCAACTAACCAACTCAATTTTCCTGACTTCAAAATGATCTCTCAGTTTGTTCACTAGGCTACACAATCATGGGGAAGACTGTTGATCTGACAGTTTTCCAGAAGACAATCATTGACACCCTTCTCAAGGAGGGTAAGCTGCAAACATTCATTGCCAAAGAAGCTGTGTGCTGTCACAGAGTGCTGTATCCAAGCATGTAACGGAAATTTGAGTGGAAGGAAAAGTGTGGAAGAAAATATGCAAAACCAACCGAGAGAACCGCAGCCTTATTAGGATTGTCAAGCAAAATCGATTCAAGATTTTGAATGAACTAAACAAGGAGTGGACTGAGGCTGGGGTTAAGGCATCAATAGCCACCACACACAGATGTGTCAAGGGATTTGGCTACAGTTGTCGTATTCATCTTTTTAAGCCACTCCTGAACCACAGACAAACGTCAGAGGCGTCTTACCTGGGCTAAAAACAAGAAGAACTGTACTGTCGCCCAGTGGTCCAAAGTCCTCTTTTCAGAAGAGAGCAAGTTTTGTATTTCATTTGGAAACCAAGGTCTTAGAGTCTAGAGGAAGGGTGGAGAAGTTGTAGTCCAAGTTGCTTGAAGTCCAGTGTTAAAGTTTTTTTTTCCACTGTCTGTTATGATTTGGGGTGCAATGTCATCTGCTGGTATTGGTCCATTGTGTTTTTTGAAACCAACTTGCTGGCACCCGTTTACCAAGACTTTTTGGAGCACTTCATGCTTCCTTATGCTGACCAGCTTTTTGAAGATGCTTTTCATTTTTCCAGCAGATTTGGCACCTGCCCACACTGCCAAAAGCACCATAAGTTGGTTAAATGACCATGGTGTTGTTGGTGTGCTTGACTGGCCAGCAAAACTCACCAGACCTGAACCCCATAGAGAACTATGGGGTATTGTCAAGAGGAAAATGAGAAACAAGAGACTAAAAATTCAGATGAGCTGAAGGCCACTGTCAAAGAAACCTGGGCTTCCATACCACCTCAGCAGTGCCACAAACTGATCACCTCCATGCCATGCCGAATTGAGTCAGTAATTAAAGCAAAAGGAGCCCTTTCCAAGTATTGAGTACATGTACAGTAATTTAACATACTTTCCAGAAGGCCAACAATTCACTAAAAATGTTTTTTTATTGGTCTTATGAAGTATTCTAATTTGTTGAATAGTGAATTGGTGGGTTTTTGTTAAATTTGAGCCAAAATCATCACAATTAAAAGACCAAAGACTTAAACTACTTCAGTCTGTGTGCATTGAATTGATTTAATACACAAGTTCCACAATTTGAGTTGAATTACTGAAAAAAATGAACTTTTCCACGACGTTCTAATTTATTGAGATGCACCTGTATTATTATTTATTGATGTCATTTCAGACGTTTCAATCTCTTGTTAAACTAAATAAACTAATAAGTAAATAAATAAACTGACTGTTAACTTGAACAATACAAAATAATTCTGTTTTCATTTATGTAATCTATGGCTAACTGTGCATTAAATTATTTAATGCATGATGGAGGCAAATTACGTCTCGGGTTACGCATTTAACCATGGTTCCCCGAAGGGAACGAGCCTATAACGTCCCCTCTAGTGACACTTTGGGGAATGCTGCCAGCATGACCGGTGTCTGAAGCACTTGTAAAACAACACCAATCCTATTGGTCCACGTGGCCTGTGACGTCATAGGCGGTTACCAAAAAGTATTAAAGGGCACATGCTTAATACGTCACCAACTTAGTTGTCTGAGGAGGCTACCGGAAAGGGACCCTAAGAAGGGGAGCAATCACCAAGCTATCACACAGCTAGTCCCGCACAGCTGCCCTAACCCCTTCCTACAGAGCTGCCCAGATCACATAGAGTGGGCTATCTACTTACTACCCTAACAGGGTAGATAGCACTGTCTAGGCAAGGGCTCGAGGAGACCGGTACTTAAAGACCCTAAGAAGGGAAGCAATCACTGAGCTAGCACATAGATATCCTCTGATAGATATGTACCTAGGAAGGGCTACCAGAAGGGGGACGGACTGAAACTACCCAAACCACAAAGAGTGGGCTGTCTACTTATAACCCAAAGAAGGGAGACAGCACTGTCTAGGTAAGGGCTCAAAACCCTAGGCAGAGAGCAATCACTGAGCTTGCACATGGCTATCCACAAATAGCTAGGCTGTAGGAAAGGGGACCACTGCAACTGCCAAGACCACCAGCAGTGAGCTGTCTAATTATAAACCCTTTAAGGGGAGACAGCACTATCTAGGCATGGCTCAAGGAGACTGCTACTTAAAAACCCTAGGCAGGGGAGCGATCACCGTGCTAGTACATAGTTATCCTCAGATAGCAATGTTTCCGGGAAAGGTGATGTGAAAACACAGCTAGCTTCAGATAGTAAGCCTGTCTTGCCATAACAATGGCTAAAATATAACCACCCTCAGATGGCTATACTAAGGAGGTCCCCAATCAGTGTCAGTCCCACAGTAGGCTAGCGAGCACTGTATATTGACCAGAGGCTCACAAGAGGGAGGTCCAGACCATCAGCACATGATTCGCTAAAGAGTGAACACATAAAAAAACCATTAGTCCAAGATCAAAGACTGATGCAAGCAACAGCCATAACACTAGCTGGCTGGACACAGTTATCCTCGAATAGCATTTCTCTCAGATAAGGCTGAAGTTTGCCCAGACCATGGAAGTGGGCCATCTACTTAAAACCCAAACAATCTAGGCAAGGGCTCAAGGAGACCATTACTTAAAAAACAGAGGCACCACCCACTTAAAAATACCCAGAAGCCTGGGGAGGCAGCCCACTCCTAAATCCATCCGGCTTAACTCAGGAAGAGAAATTCCCTATAACCCCTCTAGGAGCTGAATCACCCTGGGAGAGAAAGCTCGCAAGCGTTTCTCCACGGACATTCAGTATATCCACGCCCAGCAAGGCTTTCTACACACAATAAAAAGCATATTAGAGAGGCACAGCTGAGCTGAATATAGCTCCGCCCGTGATCTCACAATCTCGTAAGCTTGGAGCTAAAAACTACTTGGTGCTCACACTAAAGGTCTTCTCGGGTTCTAAAATCTGTACCCGACCCGAATCGACCCAAATCACTTCTTGCCCGAACCCGACGTGCATAAATTAATTTTTTTTTAAAAGAAAAACCCAAACCGAGACAGACCCGATGAAATTAGACCAGAGTCCGACCCGACGGCATTTATTTTCGAACCCAACTGGACCTGAACGTAAACAGCATTGACGTGTGCACAGCCTCCGCCCCGCAGCATCAGGAAAACCCCCCGGTGTCCGCTGACTGATTGGTCTCTTCGTCCATTCTGTTTCATTTATTTACATTTATTGAATTTTATTATTACTTATTTGTTATTAATTATTATATTATTGCCTGCCTGATGGATACAAGTTATTTCTGAGTTCGGCTTTCAGTTGTGACCAGTGGATTTGAAAAACAAACGTGAGAGTTTGATATAAAAATAAATCGATAGCTTTTCATGGCTAATCTAAAGCATAACTAATGATCATAGCATAATTCATGGCTTCGCTGGTGTTGTCTGGAACCAAATTTCCGGCGAAATGCTTCTGCACACAAAAAAGAAAAGCCCTGCATGAATACGCAGAGTAATGAAGCGAGTGGATTTTCCTAATTGAACTTATGTCTGTAAGATCGATTTCTGTTGGGGAGGTTAACATATGCTCCTTTTCTATGTGCGTTTCTCACTTAACGCGAACGTGCAAGTACACATTACACAAGTACACAGCGATAGTTTAAAAGAATTCAGGTCTTATCAGGTCCATTTGAAAAAAAGCACATTTATTTTAAATTACCTGAGACCCGAGGCCGTTAATACCGAACCCGACCCGTGTCCGAGGCACTCGTAGAAATTTTGGACACGAACCCGCTCGGGTCGGACCTTGGGTTTTCGGATCCAAGTGGACCCGTGAAGGCCTCTAACAACGCAGTAAAAGCATTATCCATTATGATTTTTAAAGGGTATGTGGACACCACAGATCAAGCATTGCCCGCGGCTAGATAAACCGTGCCTGCGGTACTGCCCCTAACAACGCTTTGCCACACATCCCTCGGGAATAGGAACAAGAGCGAGTGGAGCATTATCACAATGAGCGTGTAGTCGCCGAGACAAAAACTCAAAAGTTGGAATATGCCCTCAGGGCTGAGTCGGGTTCCTTAATGACGTTTTGTGGTGTAACAATAAGAGTCTATATCAGGTCGGAGTGATCCCAGAAAAGACGGTTTTCTCTTTATGAGGTCCACTATATTGTGACACCAAAAGGAATGTGGTCACTTTTGGCTGGTTCCCTTTCTGGTTCATTTTAAGTGAACTGGGTTTGGTTTCCTTAAAACTAACTAATTATGTGAAGCACGCCTTAGTGGAATGTCTGCTTATGCAAAAAAATAACATTATAATATTTACTACTACTACTAATAATAATAATAACTCATTAATTTAGCAAAAAGCTAAATTACCAGACTCATCATTGTGGAAAAAACAAGAATTATAAATAAAATTAATGAGAAATAGTTTCCTCTTGACAAAAATTGCTATATTTTTCAAATGGAAAATATTTCATTTGATTTAATTTATAAATGTATTAAATAGCTAATAATAATTAAACATTTTGTATTGGACCTCCTCTGTTTTACTGTGAACTAAAAATATTTTGCATACCCAAGCCACTTTTTTTTTTTCACTCTGAAACTGTCTTAGTGTCATATGATCACATACACATCCATACATATTGTGATCCGGCCTTTATATCTGGTAATCTAATTTTACCGTCACAAACCGAATTTTACTTAACCCATTTGGGAGTCACACTTGTGATCTTCACGGTCAAAAATGAGCAGACAACTAAAAGTCTAACCCCCCCCCCCCCCCCCCCCAGGTAAATATATTACATATTTTTTTTTCTGTCATATTTTATTCTTTTGCATTTTTGAGAAGGATTTTATGGTACTATGAATTATTATGCAATAATTATAATCAATTTTTCTATTGGAATAAGTTTTTTTATATATATTAATACTTTTTTTTTTTTATTTTACTTTTCAATTAATGCAGTATTTCATGTTAAAATATCAGTCAATGCCTTTAAAATCCAGTTTTTGAAGCCTGATTAGTGCCATCCGGTGGGAGTAAAATAAGAAAAACATCTACAATTCCATGGTTTAGCCACTAGATTCCTATATAGCTATATATAAAAGGCCTATAAATTCTCTAATTGTTTTTAAACATAAATACTTATTTTTATTAAGTTGTGGATTTGGATATATATTTTAGACAGTCTCAAAGACTACTTTTTGTTAAGGTTTATATTTTTTTGTTGTTTTAAATGTTGATTTGAAGTGTCAGTTTTTGAATTATTATTACTAGAGACAAACCTGAACACAGAGAAAGTATTTTGTTACACAAAACATTACAATTCTATAAAAATTTAACAAAAATTAACAGGAATGTTTTATTAGAGCTTAATTCTTCTGGGTCTTATCTGATTTCAGTTTTCTGACTCGTTTTGGCTATATGGGTATAGCCACCCTTTCTCTTAAAGTGGGATACTTGTGTTGTGTGTTTGTGTGTGTGTTGTGTGTGTGTGTGTGTGTGTGTGTGTGGTGTGTTGTGTGTGTGTGTGGTTGTGTGTGTGTGTTGTGTGTTTTGCCTCTTGATGTTTTAAATTGTAACCCCTTCCTTGCTATCCATTTTTTACTGCATTGTAGTTAAAATATTGCTTTTATTTAACATATTTGCTGTGTTACAGTCACACCAATTCATAGGTGTGTGTACTAGGGGGTACGTTACGCAGATTTCACGGTTTGGTACTTACCTCGGTCGAGGGGGTCACGGTGTTTTCAATGCGATTTCAGTACAACAGGAAAAAAACTCCAAATCTACGTTCTATGTGGTTCTTTGTTCGATTTTTTTTCTGATACCAGTAGTTACAAATTACAAAGGTTCCTCCACCCTAGATGTGAATACGAATGGTATATTAAATTACAATGTTTTATATATAAAATCTGCAGTACCATGTATATACATTCAAGGAATACATACTTGAAATATCTGGATTTGTAACAAATACACAAGGGATAAAAACGTGCGCACTTAACGTATCCTATATATGCTGATGTGACACGCTTAATTTGTTCACAGAAAGGAAACTCAAATGGCAGAAAGCGACATCCTGTTTGTTTTCTTTATTTTACAAATGCACAATGTTTTGTTTTCATTGTGAGTGGACACAAATCAAAGTAGACCTTTTACAGTGATGTGTTATTAATAAGACAATAAATGACGGATTGTTTTAAGTTGATTCTGCTGGTATAAGGAAACAGTTGAAGTGATCGCGCCGACGCACACACACACACAAAACATATCAGTTCCAGCATTGCTGCTGTAACTTCACAGCGCAGTTGGTACTTTATCTAAATAAAATACAGTGAACCAAACATCAGCGTGCCCGCCTCTGTGTCACTGTTGGAATGCGACTGAAGTACAAAGCTTATAATTTACATAATAAATAATAGTTTTAGCATTCAGATACGTTACATCGCACATATGGAAATATTATGGAATAGTTGGATTTGTCCCGAATGAGAGCGGTAAATAAAAAAACATGATCACAAAGCTCCATTTCTCAAACAGTTGAGTACGCAAGCCTTTTAGAGTATACTCCTTTGTCAGTGGCTATGTTTACATGCAACCAAATAATCTGTTTGTAATCGGATTTACGGCTCAATCGGACTGAAAAGCCTTCATGTAAACATCTTAATCGATCCGATTGAAGTCGATAAGAATGAAATTTCGATCGGATTGAAGGGGGTGGTTTATTCCTTTTCTAATACGATTGAGAGTGCATGTAAACACTCGCTCTGATTGATCCCCGAAACTGAAAGGACTGCGCATGCACAATGACACAGAAATAGCATAATGACACATGACTCGCCGAACGAGCTGTTCTTTTTCCGTTGATAAAGAGTTGTATAAATTAATGTCCTGTCATTATAAAACTCTCCTTTCACTAGGCAACTGTGAAGTGGAGCAGGCAACCTCCCGCCAGTCCTTGTTTTGGATTCTCATCCACAGACAACCCATTACTGTGTGATAAATATGAGCAGCACAGCACAGCGTTTATATGCACAGTTATAAATTATCCATAAATGGATTTTCATATATCTTTCATATATTATGATCCATAATATGGATACATATTAATTCTGCGGTTAAAAACACATAAAGAAACCATGTAGGAGAGTGGTTATTATGTGCAAACAGTGAGAAACTATATTTGTGCAGTGTGCGCATGTAAAAAAAAGCTTGTGACATATAAACGCGCACATCAACCCGATCACTATTCTTTAGCGTTTGTGTAAACACAACATTCAGATTCATCAATCGGAATGAATTCAGTCCGTTTGAACCAAAAATTGTGCATGTAAATGTAGCCAGTTAGAGACGCATTCTGAATCAGCACATGGTCACTGTCTAGTGGGCTTTGTTTTCAAGTGCGCAACTCATGGCAGTCGCTGTTCTGCTGGCGGCCGGTTATCAAACAGAGTTGCATTGCTGCAGGCGTCCCATTCTGGATTGGGGTGAATTGCCTGTATTCGTTGTAAGGCCTCATGCACCGAACCAAGATGTCTGTACCGTGACGGTTCGGTACGAAAACATGTATCGTTACACCCCTAGTGTGTACGCGTGTGTGTGTGAGTGAATGTGTTGGTTTTGCACTCTTGATGTTTTAGAGTTTCACCCCGTCATTGCTGTGTACTTTTTTTCTGAATTGAGGCAGATTTGTGGATTGTAATTCTCAGAATTTTTTTTTTTTTGTCGATTTCCAATTAATTTCTTATGGTCGGTCATTTTTGACCAAAGACCACAAGTGTGACTATTTTTTTATGACCACTTAGCCTGCTCAAATCATTCCCTCAATTTTTTTTGCTTGTTCACATTCCAAATGCCATATAAGTCACCAAGTTTCATACCATTCTGATGAAGCTGTGATTTTTATAAATTCAAAACAGAGCACCAGTATTACTATTTGTAATATTACTGTTTGCGATAGTACTGTTTGGATTATGTGATATCAAGTACTCAGCAGACATATTGTATACCCCACATACTAATGTAACTATTTTTACCTTTTTTATTCATCAGCCCTCTGTTGCCAAGAAAGACCCCAGTGCAGTGAATGCAGCCCAGATGCTGAGAAAAGGAGCAGTTAAAATGGAACTGCATTCTAATGGCTCTGAGGCTCCTGTCAAAGACATCTCTGATCATGTAAGAATATAACTATAATATCATTCCTACGTATTCACACTGAAAATTGTGGGTTTTCTTTGCTCCAGTTGCTGAATTTCATTTTTAAAAATTCATAAAAGTTACTTTAAATACAAACCTAAAATAGTTATTCAATTCTAATTCAAGACTGTAAGAGGTGCGGAAAAAGTTTCCTTTTTAACTAATTTTAAGTTTGACCAAGGTGGTCTTGCTGGGTTGAGTGTGAGTAGACCAGTTGTCAGTATGCAAACAGTGTTGTGGGTAACCTAGGTAACCTAGTTCTGTGAATGAAGTCAACACACCACAGTATGGGTCACTCTTGCTAAGGATGAGCTGTCAGGAGACAGTATATCAAATTAACCATGCCCCGCTTGCAATCAGTCTATAAATACAGGTGCGAAGTAGCCAGCGCTTTTTTTGCCGACTAGTGACAAGTGCTCCCTGAGTGACCACGTCTTCAGTGTTGACTTCATTCACAGAACTAGGTTACCTAGTATGGGCTACTGTGTACCAGATAAGGTCAGGAGGGGAGATAAAACCCAAGTGGGGCAATAAAACTCAAGGAAACAAATTCATGCCAACAGAACATTTTATTAGTTTTCCCTGTTATTTACACAGTTAAATCAGCGGGTTCACCAGATCATGTATGTTCCGCTGTTTGCAGGACAGCTGATGAGACTGTCGTGCAACATCCAGATGATAGAATTTGGCAAATGTCACAGATGATGACCAACCAGCTGCTGCACACACATTCTCCAGAGAAGCACCTTTAAACAATGCCCAGGAGGCAGCCACTTCTCTTGTATAGTGTGCCACCACTCCCTTAGGAGGCATCCCTGCATTGTGATAGGCTAGATCTATCAGCCTGACCACCCATTGGGCTCTGCTTGGACACTGCCTGGCCTTGCACAGAGTACCCATAACAGACAAACAGCTAATCGGTATGCCTTACCATTTGTGTGCGAGAAATTTATCTTCTCAGATTAGATGCAGTCTGGATGCTTCTGTTGAATTGTGAGGAGGTGGATGGAAGGGTTCTATCACCAAAGGCCTGGAAATAAAGGAACGGGGCAGAACGTTTGGCAGAAAGGTAGAAAGGCAAATTAACCAATCGTGCAGGTAATTGGCAATACGTATGCCCTGGTGACGAAGAGGAATGAGTGCGGCATCCATACATTTGGTGAAGGTGCGGGGAGCCAATGACGGGGAGAACATTATACTCATAAGCATTGCCCTGAAAGTAGAACCTGAGGTACTTCCTGTGGTCCTCATGAATTAGGATGTGGAAATAAGTATCTTGGAGATCCACTGTTGTGAACCAATACCCTTGTCTGATGAAGGTTAAAAGGGTTGAACGACAAAGCATACGGAATGGCATTCGCTTTAAATGATGATTTAAATTCCTGAGATTCAGGATGGGCAGAAGACCCCCCATCTTTCTTTGGAATCAAGAAATAGGTTGAATAAAACCCCTGCCCTATTGATCCCGAGGGCAGGCATGTTATTGCTCTTTTTCCTAAAAGAACTGAGACTACGTCTTTCAGAGTCCTGCACTTTGTCTCTTCTCTCAAAACAGTAGGAACAATTCCTTAAGATTTGGGTGGCTTGGATTTGAATTGGAGCCTGTATCCAAACTCCAAGGTGCTCAGCACCCATGTACATTGAGTGCATTGGTGCCAGTGGAAGAAGAAAAAGTGAGGCCGGAGGTTTATAACCATCAGTGACGGTTTCTTCCACCTGGTGCACGTGTGCTGGAAGACTCTGCCTGCCATGTCCTACGAAAGGACTGCTGGACTCCTTGGCTTGGTCTTATGGGTGCCCCTTGGGCAGCAGACCGGCGCTGACCTACGAAGACCTGGCTTGACAATTCTGCCCGGGCCCAATTGCTGCTCCCAGCTGATGTGCGTAGCCCACAAGTAGCTGGTGCTCGACCCACTGATAAAGTCAGTTCTCTTGTCCTATGAGATTGCTCCAAGGCTGCTTCTGCAGGTGGTCCAAAGACTTCCCCATGCACTAATGGAGCTGCAATGACTGCCATGCAGTCTTGATCTAACAGATTAGCTTGAGATAGCCATACCTGATTGCCAGAGGCGGACAGTAACTAAGTACATTTACTTGAGTATTGTACTTAAGTACACTTTTTGAAAATCTGTACTTTACTTGAGTATTATTTTTTCTGGGAACTTATGACTTTAATTTCACTACATTTGAAAGACAAATTTTGTACTTTTCACTCCACTACATTTCTGTCAAGATCCTCGAAGTAGAAAGTCGTTATGATGTAGCAGCTTTGAAAGTCAGTAGATAATTTTTTTCTTCTCTAAAACATGACTTTCTTTTTATCAGTAATCACTCTTGTAGGCCTACATGAAGTGATTTCCCAGCATTTTTTGAACACTGACCAGTTGCAAATGTGATATTTATTTACAGCAATTCAATAGTAAGAAGTTAATATTGTGGTATATATTAGACACAATATTGTCCGGTACTTAACCTGATTTTGATAAATGTGTACGTGAAAATCTTACCTATAAGCCATAGAAGCACTGTTGTGGCTCCCTATTAAAACACAAAAGGTGTGGCCTGAAGCAGCACTGCACAGACCGTTCTGTGTGTGACATCAAAGTACAGCGAGAGCAATTAGACAGCATTTTTTATATTTTTGTTTTGATGTCAAATAAGCCTTGCTGTTGTAAAGTTATACTACCGTTGTTTGCTGGTTTTAATCAGTTTTGATTTTTTGTTTTCTTCCTTATCACTCTGGTCTTTACAGATTTCACTGTCCACTCTGTTCATGTGATGAATGGCTACACATAGATGTTACACACTGTCAATCTGTGGAGATCACTAGACCATCCCGCTTTGTGGGGTTTGTAGGGGTGTTAAGTTTTATTTGTTTGGTTTCTATAGGTTTTTAACATTCTAAAAGCTCTTTATTCCAAATATACTACAAGCTAGTCAGTGTATTCAGTAGGTGTAATGTATTGTAAGTTGCTTCAGAAGTATTGCAAATATTATTACGTACAACAATAAAATAGTGCATTGACATAAAAAGGAAATTTACTTTTTGTACTTAAGTACTTTTAAAAGCAAGTAAATCTGTGCTTTTAAGTAAAATTCTGTCTTTACAACTTTCACTTGTAATGGAGTAATATTTGACCAGCGGTATCTGTACTTTCACTCAAGTAATATAGTTGAGTACTTTGTCCGCCTCTGCTGATTGCGTGCTTGAACCAAATTGGCCATGGATAGCCCCAGGGCTTGAGTATGCGCACTTGTTCCTTGGATCAGCATATCAATCAATCGCAATGTCTCTGGGATGTTTTCCTCATCTGTCAAAGAGGAGAACAAATCCTGCAGCAGACCCTCTAAATAAACCAAGAGGAGAGAGTTTGTCTTGCCGACAAGGCAGAGACATGAAAGGCTTCCCTCAGCTGACTGTCGATTATCCTACCATGCTTTTTAGGGTGTGAAGCATCTCTTCCAGTCCTGACCATAGCCCCCATCAGCATAGCAAGTGTGGGTCCGATCTGAGGAGCTGTAGAAAGCCCATAAGCTGCTGCCCCTGCCAAGTTGCCCAGCTGTGTCCTAGGGAGTGCTATAGAACTAGGGGCCTTCCATGAAAACTGCAACTCTAAAATCAGGAAGCATTGGCAACCCCTCTGTTTTTCGACGCTGAGGGCCTCTATCAAACACTAAGGATGATGTTGAAGCAGCTTGGGAAGGCAGTTTTGCATGCTCAGCTGCTCTGGAAATCACTGCTTTGTCTGAAGGGTCCAGTGCAATAGCCTCTGAAGTCTCTGACGCACTATACCTCGTTTATGACTCAGAGATGTCGTCTGGTTATGAAGGCACAGAATTTTTATCCCTTCCAAACACTCCAGACGCTGCCAATGAAAGCTCATCAGGGTGACGGCATGGCCGTTTTGTCAATGGAAACATGCTGACTGAGATTAAATAGAACATAATATTTTTAATATATAAATTTACTATTTTAACAAAATTTGTTTAGTTATGTTATTAAAAAATTCAAACTGGTAGAATGTGAATCAGTTTATTCAAGGGACAAAATTTAAAAAGAAACATCTGTGGTATGTTACTGTTTTTGTCTTCTCTTGTGTCTCATAAAGTTGAATCTTTCTAGAATATAACTGAAAATAAATGGCATATGCCTTCCTGAACAACTGGGTTAAAGGTCTCAGGACTCATGTCCTCAATGTCATGTGTCTTTCTCTCTTGTCCTTTATAAAGCTCCCCTTTCTTTCTTTCTTTCTTTCTCTGTCTCTCTACCTTTGTGTCTACTGCAGTACAATATAGTAAAACTCTAACAATGCTCTCCCAAATATTTTACTGTCATGTCTTGTCATTTTCTTTACAGGTGTAAGTAGCAGTGGGTGGTAATATACAAGAAATGCTGATACTGTTTCTTTAGTCATTCAGCAAATCTAAAAGCTGGTTCTTTTATGTTTACCTTTATCAGTCATACATGGGATAAAAATAGTATTTCACTGCATGCTGCTATGGTGCCGTTTGCTCAGGTTTTATTGCTCTTAACTGTATTGCCTTGGCACTTCTTGATTATTTTCTCATGTTTGTTGCAGAAACTGGAGGAGAGCACAGTTAAGGAGGCAAAAGAGAATGAGTCCCCTGTGAGTCTGGTCATATAATCACTTCCCAATAAATAGTTGTGGACCAATATGTTTTTTTTTGTCATGTCTGATTCTGATGTATAGAGGTGGCTAATACAGTACAGATACAATGCAGATATTATGTTCGCATAATACAGTTTAATTGATATTTAAATTATATGAAACAATTTATTGTTTTCATTTCTTTCTTTCTATTTGTTTATTCATTTATTATTTTTGACAAGACTGTTGGTAGATTTTAGAATTGACAAAAGGGTTCCTTTTATGTTTATGGATATGGTTATCATTAATCTTGCCCATGTTTAGACACACTGTACCCCATAACGACAAAGAAAACTGTGGTAACTGCGAATTCATTATGAAAAGTAAAAACTAAAATATTACATTCACTTAAATATTCAGACCCTTAACTCAGTACTTAGCTAAAGCATATTCGCTTTATTTGCTTAATTACAAGCTCAAGTTTTTTGGCTATGATGTGACACCTAGCCAAATTTTCTGCCATTCTTCTCTACACATCCTCTGTCTGTGATCCTCTGTCCTCTGTACAGACGCTCTATCAGGTTAGGTGGAGACAATCTGTAGACAGCCACTGCTTTTTAGCTAATTCAGTCTTTGATGCATTTTGCACTGAGGAAAGTCTTCAGTCTGGCCATTTTTCCATAAAGCCCAGAATGGTGGATTTTTTGATTATTACTATTTTTTGATTATTATTATTTATGTAGCTCCATAAAAATAAAATATGTGCTGTCCAAGGTGCTTTATAGTGGTACAATTAAAAAGATGTACAAACAAGTATAAAAATAATGTGGATTCGAAATTCACATAGCATCACAAAGTACATAACATTTAACCCATAAAAGAACTGTACCACAAAATAAATAAATTAAAAGGCAGGAAAAATAAATAAGTTTTAATTTTAGACTAAAAAATAGATTGTGGGGCTGCTCTAAGTAGTGGTAGACTATTCCAGAGATTAGGATCAGCTGCCTCAAACACTCTACCCCTATGTTTAAATCTGGTTCTTGGCACCTTTAGTAGAATTTGATTACTGGATCTAAGTGATCTAGGTGGCAAATGAATTGAAGGAGGTAGAAGAAATACACGGTTTCATCGGGTGTATGCGCTTTGCCCAACGTTAACTTCTGGTCTGTGTTTTTTTATCGGTTAAAGTTAAAGTGATGAGTAGACTGAAGTTGGACTCAGGTTGTAGTGCTGTGGGATGTGTTTCCCATACCTGCATTTATTTGTGGCGCTCGCCGCAATATCAAAACTGACGTGGGGGGCCAACATAGATTTTCCAAAAGGCAATTGACTTTGTTGAATAAAGCATGGAGCACTGTAATTTTTCAAAATCAAACGGGGCGTGGGTGTTTTGGGTATCACTGTCCTTGAAGAACTGACTGGTCTTCAGGAAATTTCGATGTCTTCATTTCATCTGCCTGTAATGCCTGATAAGCAGCCTGTGTGAGCGAGCGCTGGCTTAGTGACAGGCCGTTTACTGGGGAAACCTCCTCATTTTTCTGCCACTTGCCAAAGCACTCGCGGCGGCAGAGGAATTAATTAGCATTTCCAGTAACATACACTCTAGAAATGTGTTGGTTTGACCCACTATTGTTTGTTTTTGACCCGCTGTGGGTTCCACCCACCCGCTGAGGTCAAAACAAACCAATAGCTGGATTATAATTTTTTCTTTAAAAAAAAACCCAGCATTTTTAGAGTGTATTTTGCTTGTTATCAGAAATAATCTTCTCTGGAGGGATTTTGCTGTTGTTATTGTTGTTATTGATTCTTTGCGGAAATCTACCGGAAGTTAAGTTTGGGCACAAAAGCTTGCATGTGCAGTAACGTTTGTTGATGTTGCCGTTGAAACCATCTATAAGCGAGCAAGGCTAAAAATAGATTTATAAACTAAATTAGTACTTAATCAAATACAATAATCCCAGTATTCAAGTCATTTAGATGCAGGAAATTTGGCGACATCCAATTCATTAGATCTTTAATACAGGCTGTCATTGTCTTGAGTATTTTTTAATGGCAAGTCGTTTTAGGTGTCATCTGCATAACAATTGAATGATACTCTGTGTTTTCTGAAAATATCACCGATTGGAAGCATAGAAAGAGAGAAAAAATGGGACAGAGAATGGAGATTTTTGGGACTCCACAGGTAAGACTAGCCAAGAACAATTTGCAATTTGCAATATTGACTGTACAACATCTTTTGGTCAAATAAGACATAAACCATTAAAGGACATTACCCCACAGGCCCTAAAAAATAAATAAGAATGGAATGATTGACTGTATCAAAGGCTGCCGTTACGTCCAGAAGAATTAGGACCAGGGCTTGTCATTAACACCAGCCAAATGTGTTGATTTCAGACGGACATGTAACACAGTCACTCCCACTAGCTACTTTAGCAGGTTACATTTTATATCCAGTAACTTAGATAGACATTATTGCTTACCCGGGACAAGTGGAATTTTTGAAGGGGCAACTAACCTGATTAAAACAACTAACTAGTGTAGTGATATCAGATGTTAGATAGCTTCACAAGGGGCACCACTAAATATAGTGATTTTAGATTTAAGTAGCACCACCAGTGTAATGGCTTTGGGCTTAAATATTAATATTAATACTTAATTTTGGTCATACTATTTTACAGGGCACCAGCCAAGGAATTCTGCCTTTGACAATAAAGAACAACCATGGAAGATTGTTGAATAAATAAGAATTACATTTAAACTATAGGAAGTTGTAGTCTGACCAATCTGAAGTATTTGTGAGATATCGTTAACTTGTAGAGCCTTTTTTACTGTATTATCAGCACAAGGAAGACACAAGTGTAATAAAATGGTTTTTATTAACAAAGGGATAGACAAGAGTAACTAACAATTACTAAATGGATACAATAATGAATGGATAAAGTGCAAAGATTGATAAATGCAAGTGACTGAGTTGGATTTTACTATGGACATTATCTTATGGAAAGATAAACTGAAGTTTCCTGGAAGTAATGAGGTAAACTTTATTCTAGGTTCAACAAATAAATCAAGATATTATTTGTTATTAACTGACATCAGTTATATGGAATCTAATGCAAATTAGATCATCATAAACTGACAATACAAATGCCAATGGTCTCTGGAAAGAGGTTTGGAAAGGGTGATATTTATGCTCCACGTATGAGTGGCGAAATCTCATGGAGAAATCAAAACAAATGAACACAACTGCACACAGAAGAAACATACTCTTGTAAAAATTATGTTTTTATACTTATAATATATGATACAGCCTAGTTAAATGACATGACACGACCAAGAGAATGTGTTTCTCACTGAAAACCGGTATGAAATTTGATGTTAATTTTCATATAAGAGTTCATACAGTATAGAAGTAGTTAATAATGAGTGACTGGTATTTCAAACAGTCAATCATCTTTGCTCAATTTGATTAACCGAAAATAGTTCCAAACAAAGAAAAAAGCAAAACAGTCACACATCTCTGAGCAACACAATGAGGTTTTTCTTTTAATTCATTATTTAGCATTTTGAATGAATTGGGTGAGTCAATGACTACGTTTACATGTGCACGAATAATGCGATTATTTCCAATAATCAGAGTAAGGACTTTGATCTCATATGAAGTTTACATAGTCCAAGAGCCAAGCTCTTCACTAATCTCCGGTTTACATGCAATTTCCATTATTCTTATTATTCGCTAAGAATTGTGGTTAATTTTTTACTGCTATTATTCACATTACCCCACTGCACAAATGATGGACTCAGAAAAAGCAGGTGTGTTACTGGCCGCTTATTTACGTCTAATGCAAAACACTTTTGCATATTCCATGCTTTTTGGTGCCATAGAAATGTGATGGCAATTCGTTTGCCTACACTGCCGTCGTGCTCTACTCGCCGTTTCTGGATGAGGGTAAGAGACTAGTGGCAGCGAGTTGTGCTTTCCCCGAAATGCAATGCTTTCTTCCCCGCCATCGTTTCTAACAATTTGCGTATTATTACTGGTGCATGTCACATCATTCATGTATGTCACAAGCACATGCGCACTTTGGTCATACTGGCAATACTGCGATTAAGGTGTTTACATGCCTGTATATTTCGATTAAAATCAGCGTACGCCACCTATGTTAATACGATTATGCTTGCTGCGATTATGAGCTTAATCACATTATTTAGATCTAAGTATTGCATTTACATGAGATAAAGTTTAATCGCAGTATTGTCAAAATTGCATTATAAAGCAAGGCAAAGCAAGTTTATTTATATAGCACATTTCGTACACAATGGTAATTCAAAGTGCTTTACATAAAAGTAAAGTATCATAAAAAAATCTCCCCAAGAATAAAACAAGGAAGTTTAAAAACTTGACATTATTTAAAAATTGATTTAAAATGAATTTAAGACAGTTAAAAATAGAAAATTATTATGCATAAAATACAGTGCAATCAGTTCGGACATCGCACAGTGCTCATTCAATAAATGCACAGCTAAACAGATGAGTTTTGAGTCTAGATTTAAATGTGACTAAAGTTTTAGCACATCTGGTTCCTTCTGGAAGCTGATTCCGACTGCAAAATAGCTAAAAGCAGATTCCCCTTCTTCTGACTCGATCCTAATGATCTGAGTGATCTGTTAGGTTTATATTCAGTGAGCATATCTGCAATGTATTTAGGTCCTAGGCCATTGAGTGATTTATAAACGAGTAAAAGTACTTTAAAATCAATCCTAAATGTAACTGGAAGCCAATGTAAGGAACTGAGGACTGGTGTGATATGCTCAGATTTTCTGGTTCTAGTCAGAATCCTGGCAGCAGTGTTCTGGATGAGCTGCAGCTGTCTAATGGTCTTCTTGGGAAGGCCGTTGAGGAGACCATTACAATAGTCTACCCTGCTGGTAATAAAGGCATGAACAAGTTTCTCCAAGTCTTGACTGGAAACAAAACATCTAAATCTTGCAATGTTTTTGAGCTGATAGTATGCTGATTTAGTTACTGCTTTGACATGACTACTGAAACTAAGGTCTGTCTCCAAAATCACACAAAGATTCTTAACTTGATTTTTAGTTGTTTGACGCCTAGAGTCAAGGTATGCATTCACCTTGAGAACTTCATCTTTGTTTTCAAATGCAATGACTTCAGTTTTCTCCTTGTTTAACTGAAGAAAATTTTGGCACATCCAACTGTTAATTTCATCAATGCATTGGCAGAGGGAGTCAATGGGGCTGTAGTCATTTGGTGATAAGGCTAGGTAAATCTGGGTATCATCAGCATAGCTGTGATAGGCAATTTGGTTATTTCTCATTATTTGGGAGCATATACAGGCTAAACAAGAGCGGTGCAAGAATTGAGCCTTGTGGGACTCCGCATGTCATGGACGTCCACTTAGACTTATGCTCTCCTATACTCACATAATAACCTCTCCCTTCTAAGTATGACCTGAACCGTTTGAGTACCATCCCAGAAAGCCCGACCCAGTTTTCCAGTCTCTCTAGAAGTATGTTATGATCGACAGTGTCAAACGCAGCACTGAGATCTAGTAGTACCAGCACTGATATTTTGCCACATTTTCTGAATTTATCATTTATTATCTTAATGAGTGCTGTCTCTGTGTTGTGATGCGGGCGGAAACCAGATTGAAAATTGTCCAGGTATCCATTTGAGTTTAAGTATTTGTTCAGCTAATTAAAAACTAGTTTTTCAATAATCTTGCCTATAAAAGGAAAATTTGATATTCGTCTATAATTGCTCAAAATGGTGTTATCAAGATTGCTCTTTTTCAGAAGGGGCTTAACAACTGCAGTTTTCAGGGAGTTTGGAAACGTCCCAGAAAGAAGTGAGGCGTTCACCACTTCTAAGAGATCTGCTTCTAAACAGTTAAGCACCTTTTTGAAAAAATATGTGGGAAGTGTGTCAAATAGCAGGTTGACGATTTAAGGTGCTGTACTATTTCTTCCAAAATATTGCTATCAATTGCTTCAAAAATAGACATAGACATACTTTTTGATATTGCGGTTAACTTGAGGATGTGCTAATCGCCTTCCTGATATTAATGATCTTCTCAGAAAAGAAAGAAGCAAACTCATTGCATACTGTTGGAGAGCATTTCACTGGGAATCTGACGTGGGGTGGGGGGTTGTCAGTATTTCAACAGTAGTAAAAAGAGTGTGAGTGTTGTTTAAGTTTCTGTTTATAAGGTTTGAGAAGAATGATTGTCTAGCTTTGCCTAGTTCCACATTGGAAGTACGAAGGCTGTCTTTATAGATGCTATAGTGAATTTCAAGTTTCGTCTTCTGCCACGCTTTTGCTTTTCTGCATTGTCTTTTCATATTCTGTACTGCTGTTGATTTTCTCCAAGCTGATTTTTGTCTGCCAGTCTTCTTGCTGACTTTCACAGAAGCAATATCATCAATAGCATTCTTAACTTTTGAGCTAAAGGAATCAAGGAGAATATCAACAGAGTCTACAGAAATGCTTGGTGTTAAAGATATAGCCTCCATAAATAGCACACTAATGTTTCCCATTCAGGAACTCGA
Source organism: Sinocyclocheilus anophthalmus (assembly GCA_018155175.1). NCBI lineage: Eukaryota > Metazoa > Chordata > Actinopteri > Cypriniformes > Cyprinidae > Sinocyclocheilus > Sinocyclocheilus anophthalmus. The sequence goes on along the minus strand of JADLZN010008487.1, from coordinate 63,207 downwards.
GCTGCATCGAAACGCTACGGGAACGCCTCCAGCATTACCATGCTCTGAATCACATGTGTAATTAGTCCAATGGAAGGGCGAGATGTCATAGGCGGGGTGACGTAGCAACCAAGAAGCATAAAAGCACGTACGGTGAAACCGGCGTCAGCTTTCTGTCATTCAGCAATCGCTCTGTGTGTGTCCATCTTATCTGGTGTTGTCTGTCAATTATCACTCTTTATTTTACCAATACAAGTGTAGACAAACATACGGCGAGAGCAGCATCTCAGGCTGCGTGTTCTTCCCTGCCCACGCTACATTTAGGGTGGGGATACACACAGTTTGTGTGCTGTCTGCTTGGGAGCAAAACACGCAGAGTCCTCGCGGTTGTGCGGGTGTGGTAGTTTCGCATATGATCACTGTGGAGGAATGTATAATGTAGCTTCTTCCTTAACCACCATATCCATCACCTGCTCTCGGGGTTCGGAAGCCCCGGTAAAGAGGGCTCAACACTCCGCCTGTCTCCTCCGAGGAGTGATGACTCACCAGTTTGCCAAGCATCATTTACTAAGCATATTATCCTCATATAATAATGAGCAGCTTTACTGTGGATCTAGCTGTTTTACGGTCGCACAAGCATTTTCTCTACTATTATGAAAAAAAAAAAAACTTTCGCAGTCACACTCGGAATGAGGGGGCTGCTTGGTCGTCTCCCCGCTGAACGCTCTGCTCCCGCCAGGACATGCTCCGAGCAGTGTGTCGGTGCTTGCGAGGCACGGCGGCGATCCAGATCGTGGGGATTGCACATGGATCTAGCGGATGGGTTGGAGACGGCTCGCCCTTTCTCCACCTGCACTCCCTAGATCCAGCGCTCTCTCTCGAGGCTCGGAAGCCCGCGCTGCGGTTTCTTCCCCAGCTAGTAGAGCCGTCTCCTGCCAGTTCGCCGCTTCAGGGCACCGAGCTAGCCGCTCTAAGTGCACCAGAGGCCAGTCTTGTGAGACTGGTTCCCTTAGTATGTCATCTGGCGGTGTGGGAGCCCCTGCCAAGAATGTCTCATTGGGTCGTGCCCTGAGCAGGCTCTGGTTCTATCAGTCGAGTCTTCATAGCAGATGACGCGGGTCTGAGGACTATCATTTTTAGAGAAGACTTTAGCTATGCGTGCTCAGTATCTGCTCAGTTACGCCCGTAAACTTCAGTGGGCTAAGAGTCTCACGGACCACCACAGAGGTCTCTAGAGCATCTAGCAGGAGCCTCGCCCTGCCGTGGTTCGCACATTTCCAGGTCACCTAGCTAGGCCGGCTCTGTTACACCAGAGGTCAGTCTCGAGAGACTGATTTCCTTAGTAGACTAACATGTCCTGCACACTGTAAGTGAGGCTATAGAATGCATTTTCTCTCCTCACGCCTCATTTTAAATTGTGTCATACCCCTATGTGTGGGTTCCCAAGCAGGATCTTTTCCTGGCACAGCGTAGTTACTCTTTTGATAAAAGAGAGCCATCGGGTGTCCCTTCTCACGTAGCAGAGTCCGGCTTCTACAGTCGGTACTTCACCGTTCCGAGGAAGGATGGATTTTGCGGCCTATTTTTCGATCTGCGTCATTGAACAGCTGCAGTCTTCGACTGAAGTTCAAGTCAGGAGAACGCTTGCACTCAAACAAGTCATGTCTCAGATCAAGTCCGAGGACTGGTTTGGCCTGATTGATCTAAAAGTTGCACATGTCTCCATCCTTCCTCATCACGGGAAGTTCCTGAGGTTCGTTTTTGGGAGCAAAAGCCTACCAATACCGGTTCTTCCTTTGGCCTTGCACTCTCACCCCACACTTTCACGACTCAACCACATCAACGATTGGTTGATATTAGCTCAATCAGAGTGGATGGCAGTTTGACATCGAGATGTCGTTCTCGCTCACACGAAAGAGCTGGGGTTAAGACAAGAAAAGTGTGCTTTCTCCAGTACAGAGAACCACTTGTCTGAGCGTGGTTTGGGATTCGACCACGATGTAGGCACGTATGTCTCCTGCTCGGATCGAGTCAATCCTTGTCGCGAGAGTGAGACAAGGCTGGTCACTCACTGTCAAGCAGTTCCAGACTGCTGGGTCTGATGGCAGCCGCGTCCAACGTGGTTACTTTTTGCCTGCTGTACATGAGACCCCTACAGTGGTGGCTCAAGACCAAGGGGTTCTCCCTGAGGGGAAACCCGCTTCGCATGCTCAAGGTCACGTGGCGGTGCCTACGTGCCTTAGACATGTGAAGGAGACCTTGGTTTTTATGTCAGGGCCTGGTGCTTGAAGCTCCTGGTCACCACATATGCTAGCGACGGATGCATCTCTCACCGGTTGGGAGCGGTCATGAGTGGCCGCTCGGCCCGCGGCCTGTGGAGCGGCCGCCATCTCACGTGGTGCATAAGTTGACTGGAGATGCTGGCCGTGTTTCTAGCTTTGAAACACCAGGCCTAAGAGATCGCTATGTGTTGATGCGCACCGACAACACAGCAGTGGTCTTTTATATATGTGGGGGCAGGCATCCTGTCGAGGCAGGGGCCGAGGCACAGGGAATGGATGCTTCACCTCGAGGTGGTGAAGCAGACATGGAGAGTATTTTGCCAGGCTCAGGTGGACCTGTTTGCGAATCAGTATGATATCGCACGCGGTCCCGCCCTCGGTTCTCGCTCTCTGAATCATCCAGCTCCCTGGTGCTGTATTCCATGGTACTACTTGTCCGAGTCTTCATCGGTTTGGACCCTTTTAGCACCCCGATTTTCTGCTCCGTAAGTTCAGGACGAGAGTGACGCTGTAACGAGGTCAGTCACTTCCGAGTATCCCTGCTCCTGGCCGGGCCGTGTATGGTTCTCGGACCTGATTTCTCTTCTTGACGGCTCTCCATGGGAGATTTCCGTTAGGAGAGATCTCCTCTCACAGGTGGAGGGCGCGCCCCCGGCCGGAGCTGTGGGTGTGGCCTCTGAGGAGGCACAACTCATAGCTTCCGGTATCTCAACCGAGGTTGTTGAGACCATCATCCAATCCAGAGCACCCTCCATGAGGAAACTTTTGCGGAGACCGGCCAGCGTGCTCACCCAGCTAACTGGGCCCTTTTTTACAGGTCCTTGGAGTTCCTACAGTCCTGTTTACTGCAAGGGTTGACGGCCACAGTCCACCCTAGGAGGTCTTCGTGGAGGCCAGTTGCGGCCACCACAACCCCTCTCGGTGCCATTTCGAGTGGTAAGACAACCCTTTCTTACACCTTCCTCCGTCCGCGGTTGCCCGAGGCTTCCGGCCAGGAGAAGCTTATGCTAAGTGGTGGATCAGGATGCTATTCCATAGCCTTGAGCCCTCTGATCTCCCCTCTCCTTCGGGGGTCAAGCCTCACTCCTCCAGAAGTTGCCCTTCGGGATGGCGGGCCCCGCCTACTTTAGACACTCCTGGCTCCCCTTTCTCTCGCCTTACTTGTGCTCTTCCACACTAGGCAGGGATCTGCAAGTCTGGCGGCATGGGCATTCTCATTCCCCTAGCGTTTCCGACGTGGAGGCGTTTCCCGTTGTGTTTGCGCTGCAAAGCTGTCCGTTCCCCGTCGGGGAACCATGGTTACATTGTACACCTGGAGACTTTCCCTTTAATGCATCTCTTTCTGAAAGAGACATATCTAGATTCAGTGGTAGCAGAGATCAATATATCAAAGAAAATACAGAAGTGATCAGATAGTGCTACGTCCTTAATAACAATGGATGAAATGTTTAGACCCCTACTGATGAATAAATCTAAAGAATCTCCACGATTGTGTGTGGGTTCATGCATATGCTGAATCAGGTCAAAAGTATTTAAAAACAGTTATAATTTCTTTTGTAGTTTTTTTTTCTGCATTATCTATGTGAATATTAAAAATCCCCTGCAATAGCAAAACAGTCACACTCTGAGGAAATCATTGATAACATTTCTGTGAACTCTTCAACAAAGGCGGGAGAGTATTTTGGAGGCCTGTAAATAAACAGAATGCGTGGAGCACCTTTCAACACAATCCCTAGATATTCAAATGACCAAATGACACTTGCTTGCATTGATAGACATCTTTAAATAGAGCAGCTACACCTCCACCTCTCCTAACAGTCCTGCAGACACTCATGAAAGTAAAGTTAGGAGGGGCTGTTTCATTGGGGACCGTTGCAATGCAGCTGTCTTCTAGCCAAGAATTCGCCTTCCTCGATTCAACTGTCTTCCCTCAACTCCTTGACTCATCCATCTTCCCAGCAGTCTGCGAAGCCCTGTCTCCAGCTTGCCCTTTGCTAAAATCAAAGCGTGGGCTCCAACAGCACCCTCAGGTGGCTTAACACCCATGCTTACTTTCCAGTTCCCTTTCTAACTCCAGGCAATGGAAGCATTGTTCATGCTGGGCCCGTCCTTCCCACTCAGGCCATGTCCACACGTACACAGGTATTTTTATAAATTTTAAAAGAATCTCCGTCCACATGAAAACGCAAACGCATGCTATAAAGCACTGTCAAGAGCATGCCAAACCAACAGGTGGCGATATAAACTCAACCGTAAAGCCATGTTGGCCAAACAGAAGCCTGAAAACGTTTCCAGTAGATGGAAATAACAGTGCATGCTCCGATGTCCGATGTTTTAAAATAACCGCGTTTGTGTGGACAGGGCCTCAGTGTGTGCCCAAGAAAATTACCATTGTATTAGCGGGCCTACTTACTCAAAAGCTTGAAAAGGGCATGTCAAGTTGGGTCCTGCGGACCATAGAATGAGGTTACTTGCTCCAGTTCATATCCAGGCCCCCTCGCTTCAGAGGTATTATTCAAACTTCGGTACAGGACAGCGATTGTCATGTTCTCTGGGCCGAAGTACAAAGTTTGCTTGCAAAGACCGGCGAGACGGTTCCTCTAGGCAGTGGTTTTTCAATCCTGTTCCTCGGGACGCTCACTGCTAACTGCATATCTCCCTTATCGTACACACTCATTGAGTTTTCATGGAGCTCTTCTTACTGAGCTGAGATCTGTATCAGATGTGTAAATGGGGACACATGCAAAATGTGCAGAGCTGTGGGTCCCCAGGAACAAGTTTGAAAACCACTGCTCTAGTGAACAGCAAGTCAGGCTTTTACAGCTGCTACTACATGCTTATGAAACAGCCATTCAAGACATTGGGCCCTATTTTAATGATCTAAGCACAAGGTCTAAAGCGCACGGCGCAGGTGCACTTAGGGCGTGTCCAAATCCACTTTTGCTAGTTTAACGACGGGAAAAACGGTTGGCGCGCCCGGAGCATGGTCTAAAAGGGTTGTCCTTATTCTCTTAATGAATCATGGGTGTGTTTTGGCATAACGTGCAATAAACCAATCAGAGTCTCATCTCCCATTCCCTTTAAGAGACAGTTGCGCTCGTGTCATGGCAGATTTGTTTACACGGTGGAATTTGCAAGCGCAAGGACAGAACGCGTCTCCAGAGAGGAAACGGGGCTGCTCGTGCGTGAGCAAATAGGTAGCCTAATTCTGATAAATGCAATGACTTTTTATAGTTATGTAGCTTATATAATAATAATCGTTTACATTGTAATCCTTTTATTTTGTAATATTTGGCATGCTTGTGTGCTGCTGTGCGTCCCTGTGGTGGGTAATCAAGCGAAGATACTTCGCGCTGTGGCAACATCCGCCCTATTCTAACACACTCTTTAAATAACAAAAAACTACTGCGCCATTGACTTTAGACCAGGTATTAGTTGGTCAATGGAGCAGTCTATTTTAGTTGCCTCAAAATAGCAACGCGCCAACAATGCGCCTGAACACACCCCGTTTTCAGACCAGCATGCCCATGAGCACATAAATGGGCACAAATGCACTTGCTATTTAAACAACGTATCGCAGGATGTGAAAATTATTACTGTGTCGGGCTGAAACTAGCAAAAAACACTTGCGTCGTGCCTGGCACCGCATTGCGCCAGGTGTATGATACAGCCCATTTACTTTAAAACAGATCATTTTTCCTTTAAAACAGACCTTTTACAGGCTTTATGTTGAGAGAGCACTGCTAACTGCTTACCTCTCCTCAGCGTGCTCAAAGCAGATTGAAGATGCAGCGCCAGCTGAACAGTAATGACGTCACAACGCAGTACAAATTACTTATAAAACTCTTTATCCAAAATTACACTAATAAACAAAAACAAAATTATAATGTCTCCTTAGACAAAATAAAAATGTACAGGAATGTATTTATTTGTGAATTACATTCATTTATATTGCAAATATACATTCAGGAATATTAACTTCCATCACATATTGCATCTTCTGGAATTATTGCAGCTTTGCATAGTCTACCTGGGTCTAATGCTGGAGAAGGGGACTTTAATCGACTATTTGAATGTACATGTTTATTGGCTTGTGAGCGTGCTCTTTGTCTGAAAAGTTTTCAGACTGTGCATGTCAGGACAGACTCTATGCATTCTGTGGCAAACATAGGGGATTCTGCCGCTGCATGCAGGGACTGATATGTGGTCATGATGAGGTCATCCCATGATTTGCAGTATTTTACATTAGAAAGGAGAGATATCCGACAGACACATTACCACAGAACAGGCTGCGTTGTCCAGTTAGTAATGCCTAGCTGCGCGAGTGAGGCGCCGGCATGATCACTTTTTTTTTTTTTTGTTTTTTAAAGTGGAAAACAACTTACCACCCTTAATTAGTATGGAAATATTAACCCATACTAAACGATCTGCTCATATTAGAGTGAAACACAAACTTATTTATAAAGAATTTAAACGTAGCTATTATCACAGGAGGATGATCACGCTGCTGTTTTGAAAAGATGTTGAAACCCTCAGTAATAGATAAAAGCTTTTACTTTTATCTTACAGTTGATTCCAAAGGTCAAGGTGAAACATTGTTACAGGAAGTAGTTTAGGATTTACCCTGTTAGTGATTGTATACAGAAAAATATGTAATTTGTTTAAGTGGGACCATTGTGGGTTTGGTTGATACTTTTTTTACCTGTGTAAAACATTTGATACCTATTATTGTTATGAGAGGTTACTTCTAAATTTGGTTTGATATTTCATTTGTGGGTTGTATTTTAAAAATGGAAACAATCCTCCATTTGTGTTTGCAGATTCTTTTTTCTTTTTAAGTGTGATTAAATTTCTCTTTTTTTTTTTGGATGTTGTCCAAACAACCATTGGAGAGCAATTAAGTACCAATTCTACCATATTGCCATGGGAGTTGCCCATGGGATGTTAGACGGCTGTCAGTGACATTATTTCCTACGGCCAAAGGCCTAGGCTACATAACCAAACTTACCTGTTAGGGCCAGACTCAGGGGCCCGGGGGAGGAGGTTCAAGGCTTGGAATCAGGAATGGTTCCTTAAGGGAATAGACAAGAGCTGAATTAATAATAAGTCTGGCCTGCACCACAGGGGCCTACCGCCACGCTCCATCTTGCTAAAGGAACTGTTCCAACCGACCCCTAGTTAGCAAACACCCTGTTAGTAGTATCCAAAAGGATTTTACATAGGTGGAGTGGTGCCCAAGGTAGGAACCGGTTTTTAAACCTTTTAAGAAAAGAGCACGAGGCTGCCTGCGCGTAGCTCTTTACCATTACAGGATTTTAGAAAAGAAAGCAGGGGTAATAACGTAGCAAATATCCACAGTTGTGGATTTTAGAAAGTGTACCAAAGATTCACGTTTTTTGCACATAGCAGGAATTTTTTAAAAAACCTGTTTTCTAAGGGGTTTCTCGTGGCACTCTGAATTAAAGAGCAGCCCATAGAGGGAAAATATGGTGCATCCCAAAACGCTATGTTTTGGAAAGTCATCAACTCAATCTTAGGACATTCAATGCTGGAGGAGTAGCAGTACTTGTACGATGAGGGGGCAAAACACCGGCTTTCATCGAGAGGGAGATCGACTCATAAAGATTTGTTCCAATGGTGGAACAGTTAGCAGTTATTTAGCTGAGGGAGCAATACACCCAGTTCTCAATCTGAGAATGGGGCTCGACCTGCAGCTTGTTCCAAAGCTGGAACAGCTAGCAATTGTTTACTTAGCTGTGGGAGCAACACACACAGTTCTCAGTCGAGAAGGGGGCTCGGACTACAGCATGTTGCACGATTGGAAGGGGCTAGCAGTATTTTACCTTAGCTGAGGGAGCACAAACCCAACTCTCAGCGAGAGGGGGAACTCGACCTACAGCGCGATTGTTAGAATAAGAAGGGTAAGTGTACTGCAAGCTAGACAAAAAACTCAGCGCACCAGAGAGGCAGAGGAAGGGCCTAATTAACCTGATGCTGCTGGTTCCAGGTGCTATGGAAAAACAGAGAACTCAAACTTCTCACGGGAGGAAGGATGGGGAACCTTTGAATTCAGAAGGGTAGCATGATTTTTATGTAACACTTCTGATTTAAAGGGGAGCACTGCTTCAGGCACTACCATGAGAACAGCCCATGGATGTTGAGGAATCCAACTCATCAGAAGAATGAAATTGCCTTAAAGAAAACACCATTGCTCAACTATCCCTCACTGGTGAGGGGCGCATGCTTCCAGAAATGTGTCGACAGAGGGGGGACACATAGTCGAGTGGAGGCCCAAGGTTACCGGGGTCTTAAATAATTTCAGGGGACAAAGCGGAAACGAGGGCTCATTAACGCTTACGCGGATACCTACCAGGATTTCAGAAAAAGTGGGCCAAAGCATACGTGCACACGTAACCCACTTATGTGATTTTTAGAACATGGGCAAGGGCATTTTAACATGGACACTTTACCACACTTATGTGGATTTTAGAATGTGGGCAAAGCATAATGTGCACACTTGCCACTTATGTGGATTTTTAGAAAGTGTGCAAGCTTAACGTGTGCACTTACCATAGAATTTGGATTTAGAGTTTTCCAAGCATCAGCTGCACAGATACCAGGATTACAGTTAACTGAGCCAAATGGGGAGAGGCAGCTTCAAATTACCAAACCCTCTAATGTGAGGTGGAGGCACTGATGAGGGGACCGGCATTACAACAAGGAAGGTTCGTGCAAAAAGCCACCTATTACCTCACGCTCGATGCCGCAGCAAAGATGGGAATATGCATGGTGATCGGGAGCACCCTCCGGGCCGACCTAGATCGGTTAGGACCAGACAGGGGAAGCGAAAGCATTTAAAAAGCACAGCTCCCGGACGTCAGGGAAATCTTGCAGTGGCCTTCAGTCGGTGGAAAAGATGGTGGTGTACAGGGGAATAGGAAGGGGGAAGAAAAGGGCAGTGTAAGGACCGCCGAAGGAAATGAGTAGAGATTATTGAAGTATCACTCTGGATCGGAACAAGCGGCTGAAGACATCCTGTTGGATCACATCCTTAGGTCCCCTTCCTTTGCACCGCCGAATTATTCTATCCATAACCCGCAGGCGGGGGAAGGAGCGCGAGCGCGACACTAGCCCTTCTGTGGCCGTCTTTCGATCCCAAAAGAGACGCGGACAGGGACCCCCTTGTGTTGTTCGGGTTCAGACCTGGACCTTCGTAAAGGCCGCTGAGTGCGCCTTTGCCCGCACTCAGCTACCTCACTAGGAGAAAGGCTCTCGCCTTTATCCAGGTCCGTTTTTCCAGCATGTGGCAGCATGTGAATATGCGTGGGGATCACCATCGTTGCAATTTGAAGCGACAGCCCGACATGCTTGATGTGCAATTATTGGCACCTGGAATTAGAACGGAGATGTCAAGGATGGGAAGTCTACGTAAAAAGGACATTTCGTCATCATAGAGAGATAGGCTGGCCAGCATCTCTCTATTGGGGGCATTCTTTTATTAACCGCTTTCGGAATTCGCCTCAGGTTTGCATTAATAGTATGCTGGAACGGGGATTGCGTGTTTTTTTGTGTTTTTTTGGAAAAAAAAAAACGGGGCCCTCTTTCATTCCTTTTCTTCAATCTCTGTATGGAAAAACCGGAAGAGAAGGGAAGGCTCACCTGGAGCTGGGGAGGGTTTTTGATGGCCAGCAAAATAAAAAAAATAGATGTTATCTTTTGTTTTTTTTTTTATTAAAATAGATTGACCTCACGATTTAATTTTTTTTCACCCGCTTCAGGAAAAGTTGTAGTAAGCCTCGCCGTGTGGCGGAAATTCATTAATTTTCAAGCAATCACCGCAGGGTAGGGGATTGGGAAGCTTTTCAGCCTTCAGCTTTTTGCCCTCCGCAGACATGTTTCCTGCTTTTAAAGCAGAGCACTGGCCCCGGGAACAGACCTTTGTTTAATTTGAAATAACGTTCAAGCCTCCAGCAGCTCCTTCTCGTCCACAAGCGACGATCGCAAGAGGGAAAACCCTCCTTCAACTGTCATTCGGCCAGATCCACAGTGCGATCTCCCCAACAAGTTCATTTTCTCTTCCGTCCTCAGCAGCGGCAGATCTGAATCGCGGGAAAGCAGATGGCGCCCTCTTTCCTCGAAAAGAGAGGGACAAAAGAGAGAGAGCTTTCCTTGAAAAAAAACGCCGCGGAGTTGCGCGCCGATTGCCACCTTTGAGGACATCACGTTTGCGTGCTCTTAGCACAAACAAAATAAAACGCATTTGACGTGTTTTAAAACAACGACAACAAGGATGACAAATTCCTCCTTAAACGCTTTGCTAGTGCTCACATAAAGATATGAATAGAGATCGCTTCTTACCAAGAAATTGCACGATTCAAACAAAAAAACAGGCATGGAAGATGAGAAGAGGAGAAAGAGGAGGATGTGTTCTTCCCGGTGCATATTTATTAACTTAGTCGCACCGGTAGTGATTTGTCAGGGCTGTCACGGGCCAAGTTTGTTGTTGGTGTGTTTTGTTGCAAGTATGCTTCAGACACGGGTCACGACAAGGTGTTCCCCTTAGCGACCCCTAGAGGACGCAGTTCGACGTTCCCATGAAAGGGAAAATAGTGTTTGTTTTTTTTGTTTTTAATAAAAATTAACAAACAGAAGATTAGGGAAGATAAATATATAGGATTAAGTAGAATTCCAAATAGAATTAGAGTGCTAGAGTTAGAGGGTCAAATTAAGGTGGAACAGATGTGTTTTAGTCGTTTTTTGAAGATGGCTTAGGACTCAGCTGCTCAGATTGAGTTGGGGCAGGTCATTCCACCAGGAGGGAACGTTTAATTTAAAAGTCCAAGAAAGTGATTTTGTGCCTCTTTGGGAAGGCACAATAAAGCGTCGTTCACTTGCAGAACACAAGCTTCTAAAGGGCACATAACTCTGAAGTAATGAATTTGGGTAAAGGGGGTGCAGAGCCAGTGGTGGTTTTGTAGGCCAACATTAATGCCTTGAATTTAATGCGAGCAGCTACTGGTAGCCAGTGCAAATTGATGAACAGAGGTTTGACATGTGTTCTTTTCGGCTCATTAAAGTTTAATCTTGCAGCGGTATTTTGGATTAATTGTAGATGTTTGATGGAAGTGGCTGGAAGACCTGCCAAAAGAGCATTGCAACAGTCCAGCCTGGACAGAAAAATAACTTAAACAAGGAGTTGTGTAGCATTTTTCGAAAGAAAGGGCCTGATCTTCCTAATATTGTATAAAGCAAATCTGCAGGACCAGGCAGTTTTAGCAATGGGGTCTCTGAGCAAGAAATTCAGCTTTTCATCAATCACAACTCCAAGGTTTCTGGATGTTTTTGAAGTAGTTATGGTTGATGTGCCTAACTGGACGGTGAAATTGTGATGAAACAATGGGCTTGTTGAAACCATAAGCAGTTTTGTCTTAGCCAGGTTGAGTTGAAGGTGATGGTCCGTCATCCAACAAGAAATGTCTGTTAGACATGCTGAAATGCGAGCAGCTATCGTTGGATCATCAGGATGGAAAAACTGTCACTTGTGCTGTAAAGAATCCACGTGCAAAGGCAGTCAGTTAGAATCAGTCTCTTTATTGAAGACACAAAACAAGGCAGTCTGTCGTCTGATGACACAGAACTGGATGAAACACAAATCGACCAAGGATGGTCTGGTTCCGAGGGGGGGGACTTCCGTATTGGAGGAGAGTCGTGGGGCCTGGGTTTATGGAAAGCAGAAACACTACGGACGAAGCACAGCACAATAAGTAAGACAAAAGACATAGGGTAAAGGAGAACTCTGGTAGTACGCACATTTGAGGGGCCAAACAATACCTATGCCTTGGACCACACAATTAATACGAACACGAGATAAAGTTGAAACCCAACCATAGAATTAGAGTGACTAACTAGCTCAGAGTGGAAAACAGGGTGTCCTCGCAAAGCAGCCCGCACGCTGATTGTGATGACAAACAGGTGGAGATAAGAGCAAGAATGAGCATGGGCTGCCTGAGTGTGTGTGTGTGTGTGTGTTGTGTGTGTGTGTGTGTATGTGTATGTGTGTGTGTGTATGTGTGTGTGAAATCCCGTGTGTGTGAGAGAGAAACAGAGAAGCAAACCCAGCTCATGACAAAAACATCCATATGTGATATAAGCAACAAGAGGCTTCTTGAAGATGGCATAGCTGGGTGAAGGAGAAAGATTTTGAGGTAAAAGGAGTTTTCGCATATAAACATCCATATGTTATATGTGATGCTAAAGTTCAAAGTATCAAAAGTTTTCAAACCTTGCAGCATGTTAAAATTGTTTTGAAGTCATAATATTGTACAAGGAATTGTGCAAAAATTTGTCTTTCTTAAAATCGAAAACTTCTTGGCCATTGTAAAGCATTTAATTGTCGAAAGAATTTAAACAGTGTTGGTTTTTTTACGGCCTTTTAGTGTGCCATTTGAAACTAGAAAACTGGTTGGATTCCTAATTAACATATGTAGTATTATACCACGGTTGGTGACGCTGCTCAACGGGCACGGCTTGCTTATAACCACCCTGAAATGACGTCAGTTATGGAACTCCTTTTGTTTGTTCCATGGACATGGACTGAGTGCTGCACTGTGACAGGGGGCTGCTTGTGCCGCATGAGTTAATGAGCAGACAATATGCGTCTGAGCACTGTACAAATGCTCAAATGCTTCTTTCAGTTTTTCTGGACTGATGGACTACAGGGTTCTGGTTGTTCCACACATGATTTCTGGAGCTCAACCAGAGTTATCAGTGGGTTTTTATTCACCAAGACCCCTCTCCCCTGATTGCTCTGGATGGCCTGCTCTAGGAAATTCCTGGTTGTTCCAAAATTGTTCTTCCTTTTAAGAATAATGAAGGCCACTCTTAGCAACCTTCAATGAAGGAGATTGTTTTGTAGCCTTCCCCAGATCTGTGCCTTGGAAATGGGATGCATCTGACCTAAATTTCTAGTGTCATAGCAAAGGATCTGAATAGTGGTTTACTAATTGTGTTCTGTATGTACAGTTGTCTGTGTGATATTTATTTATTTATTACTTTGCAAAGAGGAGAGGGGCAAATCTTTTTAACAGTAAAACATATAACGCCTGGTTGGTATTGCGCTTTACCTGAACAGTCTGGAAAGACACTTTGTTGCTTCTCCTGTCACTACGGAAAACATTACCTCAGCAACCACAACTCAAGTGACCAAGGTAAGAGACGTCACCTTGAGTTTAAGAACAATGGGCCTCATTTACGTAATGAACTTATGACTGAAAATTGGGCGTACGGTCGTTTCAACGCAAAACTTGGAATTTATCAATATGGACGTGAGCTACGATCAAATCTCACATCTGGTCTCAGCTCGTGTACTCAAGTTTTTGAGTTACCTGAACTTGCTCGCAGCATAGTAAATATGGTGGAGATTTGTAGAATGACAGCATTTTGTTCATTTTTTTTTTCCTGACCGTCAAACGAAGCTCATTAGTCGATCGTTAACCAGTAAGATTAGAATGTCTTTTTTTTTTTTTTTTTTTTTAACCAGGGCTGAGTTTTTATGCGCAAAATCCACGTAAACAAGACCATGAGGATTCAATTGTCGCATCATGCACCTGCAGCACTTCTGTGAAAGGAAAAAAACAGAAATTAAGTCTATAAAAGCAATAAAATAAATAGGATAACACAAAATATATAATAGGCTATCTAAATTAACCGATTAACAAGGACGAAAAACTGCAAGCAAGTATATGCTACCTCGTTTTTGTGACACTCTATGCATTTTTATTTATTTTTCTTTTATCTTTATATTTGATTTCATCATCTGATCGCACAGGCTCCTCCCACACACCACAAACAACATTAGTTAACTACCTTCAGTGCCTGACATTTCAGCCTTCCTCAGCAAATAAATGCAGTCAACCAACCTAAAAGTTACGCCTGTTTTATTTTAAAGGGGTCATTGAATTGCTAAAAAGAACAATGTATTTGTGTATGAAAAAACAAAACATGTATTTATGATGTGTTTTTAAGGTTCAAAAAACATTTTTTTCTACATACTGTACATTATTGTTTCGCCTTTCTGAAACGCGTCGATTTTAACAAAGCTCATCGGTCTAAAAAAGCGAGGTGTGCTCTGATTGGCCAGCTGTCCAGTGCGATATGATTGGCCGAATACCTCAAGCGTGTGACTGAATTGTTACGCCCCTTACCATATTTTTAAACATTGTATGATGCCCTGTCAGGCCGTAGCGATGATTCAAAAACATTAAAACTCATTATAAATGAGGCATTCGTTTCATCCAGTGGGGACATAATTATGATATAATGACTTATACTGCCTTTTTATGCGCCGCGTAAACATAAAACCATGTTTGCATTTGTGATCGGAGAAATTACAAAGTACAAGTGCTACTCTACACTGCCCAAATAACTCGCTTTAAATATAAAAAATATAGGCGGCCTAGAGTGAGCAGATGCCGGGGCTAGAGTGAGGAACTGCCGGAGGGCTAGAGTACGGGCTTGAGAAAGGCTCGGCCGGCGGATTCAACTAAGGAGCATCCGGGGTGTTTTTGCAGCAACCACATGTTACGACCCCGGCCTGGACTCCGCTTCGTCCACGTTGAAAGCCGATCCGACGATCCACAGCACAAAGCTGTAGTATTTCCTCAGCAACCAGCACACATCAGCTCCAGGCATGACGAAGCAGATATCGTCCTCTTTTTTGGAAGGCCAAACAAAGTAGTTTGGCTTTCACAATGAATCACACAGCGTCTTCACAACATGGCGGAGGCGAAAACAATACTACAGCGAGAATAAAAGTTACGTCTTTTGCGTAACATTTCTTTGCGTGAAACTTTGGGCGGCGTTATGCAAATCTTCCCACATAGTGACGTAGATATGTTGGGGCGTGTTAGAATGAGCCGTTTTAGGTATGCGTGGTTGAATCTTAACTTTTATAAGGAATAACTCTTTGGATTTGAGACTTTATTCTTTGCAACTTTACAGATTTTCGTTATCACCAATAGCTTGTAACACTCCAAAGAGTACGAAAATTAAATTTTTCATATTTAAAAGGTCCGCTGTAAAATCGGTGTGCAGTGCCCAAACAAACATTTTTGCGCATGTGAAGGATTTTACACTGATATTAGAACATGAGTGAAGTATAAAGTCATGTTTAGGCTGCATAATGAATAATAGTTATGCAAACTAATGTTACAAATATGGCAAAAATGGAAGCATTTGGATTCTTGTGGTATGAGATAGGTGCGTGAGCCCAATGCCGTTTCATTTTTGCTTGACATTTGTATGCTGTTTATATTGAATGCCACTATAGCCTAATTTGTTTTTATTTTATAGTTTAATATATAATTTTAACTACTTATTTTTCAGTCTTGTTCTGTTCTGAATACCGTTAAATTTAAAATATTTGTTGTAGAGTGAGGTGAACTAAATAGGCTGTTTATATTTATTTTAATATACATATAAATTACATAAATTAATGTAGCCTAATTGTTTGCAATTACAAGGTTAACAGGTTTTTTTGGAGTAAGATCAATTTCTCTTCAGCGAGATTACTTCCTGTTTTTGGCCGGGTTTTGTTTCTGCGTGTCGTAAACTCTTGGGGCAAGGCTTCTAAAGCGGGGTGTTTTTAGGGGCGTGATATTTAAATGATGATTGTTTTCTGCTGCCACATTTATCAACGTGCAATCATTAGTACGATGAGATTAGCGGCATACGAATGTTTCATGAATCACATGTGAACCCTGAGCTGCTCTGTCGTAAGTAGATTTGTGCACACGGATCTGCGCTCTTTTCTACGTTAGATTGATAAATGAGGCCCAAANCCTTGACGTAAACCTTAGGGGCGAGGCTTCTAAACCAGGTTGTTTTTAGGGGCGTGATATTCAAATGACGATTGTTTTCTGCCGCCAAATTTATCAACGTGCGATCATTCGTACGATGAGGTTGGTGGCATATGAATGTTTCATGAATCACATGTGAACCCTGTCATAAGATGACTGCTGTGCACAGATCTACGCTCATTTTTATGTTAGATTGATAAATGAGGCCCATTATGCCCTCTGAGCCAACACACCATTATTAATCAGCTTAACATAACTTCAAAAATTGTAGATAGTAAATGGACAGATCGATTTCTCTGCAAACATTAATAAGGTGATGTAGCAAATTAGCTCAAAAGGGAAATGTATATAAATAATTACAATTAATTATGATTAATTACAATTATTTATATCAGCTGTCAGTAGTAACTGTAGCAGAATTAAATTGCCCTCAACTAATCTGTTCGTCCAGCGTACATTCAGTGTAAGTTCATATCAACTCTATGAAAGGATTCCAACTGCCATTAGGCGTACAAAGTTTATCTGGTCTAGCAAAGGTGTCAGGTTTGCCATGGTAACCAGGGTCTTGGGCCTCGTTCACAGACATCTTGGCACCCAGTATGTTTATTGGGTGAGGGGGTCTGAATGTTTGTTAATCTAATAAATCTAATAAATAATTGATTTGATAAATCAAATGAAAAATGGTGTGTCTGATTGGTCCAGCCGCGACAACATCCCCCTTTCGAACAGTTGTTGTCGGAGCAACAGCGCGCGCTTCAAAGGTGCAGACAATCAGACACCACCTGCCACTCCGGGCTGGGATACAGTGGGTGGCCCCCCCCCGCTGGCTGTTGTTGCCTCCAGGAGTGGTTGTGGTGCCGTGGTGGATGCTGTCAGGTGTTGTGCTGTGGTGATGTAGGCTTTAGCAAGGTGCGGGTCCTTGAGCTTATGCAGCAGGTGTCGAGGCTGTGTCACCTGTCATCCTAGTAATGGTGGCGATGATGTTGTTAGCCAGTAGGCTATCCGTGGTACCCGCGGTGTGGGACAGCCGGGTTAGACTCTCACTGGTGAGAGTGCAGGTGGTTCCTGGGGTCGCAGGGAATTGTTATGTAGATTTTGTAGAGTGCAGAGAGTTTCAGACTGACCTAGTGATGGTGGCAGGAGGGCAGCAGGTGGTTGTTAGCCCTCTGTTCTGCTCAATCGTCACCAGAAGTCTGATGTTTGTTGTGTCGCTTTGCTCTTGTGGCGGCACAGACTTGAGCTTGCCTGATTTGTGTTGGTAGAGGGTTCGCAGTTGGGCATATATGTCCGTTGCTCCATCCAACGTTGTCTGTCTGCTTCTGGGGTGTCGACTGGTTTTAAGGGATGCTTCTCCCTTGGAGGGGTCTGATGCTGTGTTGCGTCAGGCAAGGAGTCAGAAGTTTGTCCTTCCCAGTACTCCTCAGTTGAGTTTTGTTCAAGGAGCTTTTTTGCTAGTGTCAGCAGCACCTGTAACTCAGAAGTTACAGGTGCTCCAGCTGTCCGTGTACAGCATCCGTTTGGCACCTGTGTGAAGGGTGTGGAGGAGGATGTTGTGGTGACCTGCTGTTGGACATACCGTGGTGTTCGCAGGATGAGGATGGCCTTTTCCATGGCTTCTCCCTGTGGTTGGTCTGGAACCTGGGTCTATTGCCATGGTGATGGCTCTGTCCTCTACTGGCTAGTGGCTTTCTGTTGAAGGGCCTTGCATTGTGGCAATGCTGGGTGCCTTCTGGTGCCTGCTTTGGATTCTGGGATGTGCAGTTCAGAATCAATGGGATCTTACAAACACCTTTGGTGGAGGCCTTGTGCTTGTTAAAGGCCTTCTGTGTCAGGTCACGCAGTTGTTGAATAGGCATTGTGCGGCAGGCCATAATGCCTAAATGGTGACTTACAATAGGATGGAGGTTTCGGAGGAAAAGGCTCTTGAAGCTGGTGTCCTCCTCCATCCCAGGGTAATTGCGAGCTCCAAAGTAAGCTCGTCGAAGTCTGTGGTAGTAAGCATGGAGAGTTTCATGCCGGCCCTGTTTGGTGTCTAGGGCAGCGATCAGTCC
Source organism: Sinocyclocheilus anophthalmus (assembly GCA_018155175.1). Taxonomy (NCBI): domain Eukaryota; kingdom Metazoa; phylum Chordata; class Actinopteri; order Cypriniformes; family Cyprinidae; genus Sinocyclocheilus; species Sinocyclocheilus anophthalmus. The sequence goes on along the minus strand of JADLZN010008487.1, from coordinate 45,039 downwards.
GTGTTCAGACTCTGGGTCTGAGAATTCCTTTATGAGGGCTTGTTTAAGCTGCTGGTGAGGCCACTCTCAGAATCAGTTCCTTTAATATCTCTGTTGCTGGCCCGTGTGCTCTCCAGAGTCAGTTCTGGGTACTGTGCAGAGATGGGCAGGATTTTAACAGTCTCTAAAGAGGCAGTGCTGTGTCCTCTGTAGGCCATATGGGCTGAGTTCCGCAGATGTCAGGTGGTAATTGTGCAGGGGAAGGCCATGGCGCTTGAGTGGTGACTACCAATATGATGCGGATTTCGGGAGAAGGGAAGGTTCTGGAGTTGAAGCCTTCCTCCCTTGTGGTCTGTTCTGTCATCTGCCGTAGACTCAGAGTTGGCTGCAGCAGGCTTGTTGTAGTTTGACAGTTTCAGACTGCTGGTACAGGATGCTGTGTGCCTCAAGGCCAGAGGTGATCCTGAGCAGATAGTCTGTCTTGTGTGGTCACATTGTGCAGAGTTCAAGCATAAAAGTCCATGTTTTGCAGATGGGCAAGTGTTGTGGCCCTTTGCAGTATTTAGTTTGCCAGTTGTATTGTCTCTGGCCAGCTTGTTGGGGTCTGTGGGGCCACATGGTGTGTGTCTCTGCAGTGATCCTCTGGAAAGGTCCCTGCCCCACCCCCTTGTGGCTGCTGGTTGCAGTGTGGAACAGTGGGGCTCTTCGCCAACACCGGCCCCCCCCCCCTCGCAGGTTCGGACTCTTGGCTGAGGGGGCCTGGGCCTGCTTGTCAAGGAAATTCTGTGTCGTGTTTTCCCGGTCTGTTCACCTTGTGGTCTGCAAGCATATTTCAGTTCATTTGTGACATTTAATTCACCTTGGCTTCGTTTGACTTTACCCGATTGGTGTTTGGAGTTGTCTCGTTGCTGAGCAAGGACTTGGATTTCAGCTCGGGCTGCTTGCAGGTGGCATTCACAGGCGTTGTTTCGGTTCGCCTGAATTAAACTTTTTTTCTTCTGCAGCTGCAGAGGTTTTCAGGAAGCTGACTTGTGAAGGGTCAAGCAGAACACTTTGGTTTATACTGTGTAGCAGGGTTAGGGAGGTCTGCACTGCTGGCTGTGTGACATGCAGCAGGGTGTCTTTTACTTGAGTCCATGCGCAGTCGGTAGGACTGTTTGAATTCTTTCTGAACCATGTCAAGCTCCTCTTTAATGTTGCAGAAATGCTGAGTCCGGGTTTGGACCTCAGCTCTGGCTGCATCCAGAGGCCTACTAAGACCTTAACTCTAGTGTCTCTCTCATTAAGTTTCACATATGCTGTTTTTAACAGTGATTTTGGTGAACTGTGCTCTTTCAAAGGCCTGTCCTCGTGGCTTCCACCTACTCTTGGTGTCCCACAGCCTTGTTAGCGCCATCCTTTTCAGCCATTCTGTAAGGTTCTTTGCATCTGTTCTGTGCCGTCTCTCTCTGAGTGGTTGTCAGTTCCCTGTGGCACTCTGTGACTTGCAGTTTCAGATCATTTACCTCCTGTCTGAAGCCCTTGAGAGTGTGGGCCAAGGAGAAGATGATGCTGGTCAGCTCCTGGTTGTCGAGGCTTGGTGTCAGGTGTCCATTTGTGTCGCAGTCTTGCTGTTCCTCTCTCTGCCGTTGCAGGTCATTGGCTGCTTTGGGCTGAAGGATGTCCATCACAGTGCTCTGCTGGGTTTCCAGGTGGTCCTGGTGAGCTGGCAGGGCTGGATGTCTGTGGATTGTCTGCGACATACTGGCACACTTGTGGGAACACCAGAGAGAGAGAGGCAGAAGGCAAATGCAAGTACGTACAGAGGTGTAAAGCTATCTGTATGGGGAATGGCTGTGTAGGCCGTGTAAGGTGTGAATAGCTGGTGAGGGGCAGCTAGTGAGGTAGGGTGCTATGTTTTTGTGTTTGTGAACACAAAGAGAGAGTTTGAGTAAATTTATTGATGGGGCTGTAAGCAGGGGTCAGCTATACTGTGGGGGGGTTTTTGCAAACTATATACCAAAGCACTGATGGTTCACAGGTTTGGTCACTATGAAGGTATCAGATCAAACAAAACTGAAATAAAATCAGAAAGAGACAGAGAGAGAAGGAAGGGCTTGCCTTATTTAGTTTAAGCTAGGAGATACAACTAAGCAGTTGTCACTTGTTAAAAGGAATGCTGCAGCAGGGTCATAAACTTAGGGGGTCTGTTAGCTAAGCTAGCAGGGATACATCAAACACCTCAAGGTACATAAACAGAAACACTAGGAAGTGTTTCTAGTCTTCTCAGGGGCATGTAGCATAATGCATGGTAACTGTACCTTATGTAATAGGCCTGGTGCTGAGGAGTAAGGAGGTGTATAGCAGAGACAGGAATTAGGGCTACTAATAACCTGTATGGCTCATTAAGGATGCAACAGCTGCTAGAACTGCTATAATCCTATACCGAGAGGGAAGATGGTGATGGTCAAACAAACTAAAATAAGGTAAAAGTCAAACGAAAAGGTCCTAATAGCTGTAGGAAACTAAAAGGAAAAATAGATAAATTGATTTAATTAAGTCTCAGATTTAATTAAAATCAACTTAGCTGAATTGGTACATTCAAGCTAAACAAAAGTAAATTAATGAAAATAAAATCAAAGTATTTGCGGATGACCAAAACCTAATGAGCCAACAGAAGTGTGAGAGCTCAAACAGAAGGAACCAAATGAGGGGAGAGAGAGAGAGAGAGGAGTGGTTTGAAAGTTACACCTTCTATCTAAGTGTTAGTCAGATGCTAAAAGCTAGCAGTTGAGGTAAAGGGCTTACCTTAGCCTGTATGGCTGCTAAAGTGTTAGCGTTGGCTACACGCAGTTCTTTGTTTTCAGAAAGGTCTGTTACATGTGTGATCTGATTGAACCGGAAGAGCCTGCTCGCACCTCCCGGGGTCAGACGTTGCTAAGAGACCAATGCAAGCTTACAACATGTGCAAGTGGAGCAGAACTTGCGCTGCTGTAAACATGCATGGGAAACTTAAGCGCAGTCAGTTATGACGTGTCGCATACGACTTCATTCACAAATCAAAACAGCACATTCACTTCACAGACAATGGCGGATTACTAGTTAGCTAGGCTAGAATTACACCGTTAATTCGCTATTCAATTGCATCACCTTAATGACTACAATGATACACGATAGATACAAGAAGGCCTTAATTTAGGGAGATGAGGAACATCGCTCAAATCACTATTAAAAGTAAATATACTGCAGCGAGATTTCTTCGTCGCCCAGTTTTAATATCACTGCCAGTTGGATTTCTTCGCCACGCAGATTAATTAATGCCGCTAATCTGAGATTTCTTCGTCCATATTTAAGATTTATGCATGCAACCTGAAAAGGGGATTTCCTTCGCTCAATAAACAGTTAGTTTCTTATGGTAGCCATTTATATGGGCTGCTAATCTTAGCTTTCCCTTAAAATCTGTAGCTTCGAAAATCTTCGTCGGATTAATGATTCTTCGCTAAAATCAGGTTTAAGTTTCTTATCCTAGCGGCCGCCTCGGCAGTCGGGAAACAAACGATTAAACACATTAAGCACTGAAAACTTTCTACTGCTCAAGGAAATTCACATTCAAGCAGAGATTATCTGAGTTTATCAGAAGCTTGTTTGCATGTCTAAACATTGATGAATTTATGAGACAACACAAGTTGTTTAACTGAGTCCGCTTTGCAAATAATGTTTTTTAAATGGGATTGCCACCGTTCTCCACCAAATTATGTAGAAATTAGCTCAAAAGTATATAAGTGATGCCCATTATCCCTCTGAGCCACCCACCATTATTATTCCTTGACATAACTCAAAATATAGATAGTAAATGGACCGATCGATTTCTCTGCAAATATTATAAGGTGATAGCAAATTAGCTCAAAAGGGAAATGCATTTAAATAATTACAATTAATTATGATTAATTGCAATTATTTATATCAGTTGCCAGTAGTAACTGTAGCAGAATTAAATTGCCATCAACCAATCTGTTCGTCCAGCGAACATTCCTTGTAAGTTCATATCAACTCTAGGAAATAAATATTTCCGTGGCCACAGAAAATACTTTCATACAGTATTAACGCATTAGAGCATGTAGTAAGGATCAAAATCGAAGGTACAATGCTTTGAAGGCAGAATCAGAAACTCATGAATTTGTGCACAAGATTTATTAACAAACACTCAAAACTAGCTAACAACAAACAAACAACAATCACTCCTACAGGAAAAGGGCAATGAGACTTTGATGGTGAAAACCCAGGAAAACCAGAGATGAAGCTGAAAAGAGTCATTAAACCACCCTGAGTAAAATCCCATCAGCACCGTTTACGGGGTCTACAGCTTATCCTACCCTGTTTTCTTTAGTTAATGTACGATACTTCATTGCCTTGGCCTGGAATGAGCGTACGGATGCAGTCTCGGATGAAAGTCTTGATGATGGTTTGGAGGTTCGGTGGTGTATATCCCATTGATCTACTTCGTCCTGTTTTTGAAGAGGGATGAACCCCACAGATGTTCTGACTCTATGTTTTTGGGAAAAAAATTGGGAGTTTCTTCCCAGTGGAAATTGAAGTAGAGCTAAGAGAGACATCAGCTGAGATTTTAGGATCTTTGGTGAATGGAAAGTCATGGCCCGAGGCCTGGCGCAGACTCAGGGTGTCCTTAGAGGGGTGCTAGCTCACATCCTCATCTTCTCAGAATCTAACAGAACCGCAGACTGACTGACTATGTGTTGGAGCCCACCAGGCACGCCCGCACCGGCTCAGGCTCCAACACACTTCTTAGCAGAAGAAGAACAACAAGACATGGACGGAACTGTGTGTGAGCCTTTTAAGGTCTGAGAAGATTCAAGCCTCTCAGGTTAGCTTTCCAATGAGAAAGGCCGGAATCCCAATTGGGAGTTTTGAGATACTGGGGAGTTTTATGACTCTTTTTGTGAGAGCATGGTAATTTGCATATGGAATTACTAAAGATTCTTAGAACACTAATATATTGCCTATGCACCTCTTTAGATCATCAGAAGACCAATTCAAAGAGACCAAACATGGTATCGGTGGGGCTATATTAACTAGTGATCTATCATCACACACACACAAAACAGTATACAATTCAAAAGACAATATACAAGAACAGTAATGGTATACACAATGTCCTGTGATGTGTGTTCATTCACAGAAAGGTTTTCCTATGAATTAATTAGAGAAGAGTCCATTTTGCTGTGCATTATGTGTCTTTCCTATGGAAAATGTAGTGAGAGGGAGAACTCTCAACATGCCATTAGGTCGTAAAGTTTATCTGGTCTAGCAAAAGTGTCATGGTTGCCATGGTAACCAGGGGCCTGGAGGTCGTTCACAGACATATAGGCACCGAGTCTTGTGTTGGGTGAGGGTTCTGTGAATGTTTGTTAATCTAATGAATAATTGATTTGTTAAATCAAATGAAAAATGGTGTCTGATTGGTCCAGACACTACAGTGTATATTTAAATAAATTTAAAAAAGCTTTAAATAGACAGAATGGTGGCGAAAGTCTATAAAAATGGCAGCTGATGAAATCTTTTGTCGGAGATTAAATTCTTTAATGTTTTTAACTGGTTTCAGACAGTGAAAGGAGGTTATGCAGAGACCAGGATTGAAAAAAGGATCATCATAACAGGAGATGATGATGTGGATCAACATCAGGTAAGCAAAGACATGTAGATGTAATATACAGTATGTATAGTGATGGTCAAGTATGTACTTATTAAATATGAAGGAAGCCAGATGACCAGTGCTGGTAAATTTTAATATGCAATAAATAAATATAGAAACCACATAGCCCTTTCATGATTGCTTACCCTGACTAAAAGACAATGTTCAGGCAATGTTAAGACACATTCACCTGTATTTTTATTTTTTCTTAATTTTCTTCTACTAGTATAAAATTCACCCAAAACTTTTTATAATTTAGTATGATTTGGAAAGCACTAAACCTAATTTAGCATACTATGTAGGTCAGCAAATAATGTAATGGTACATGTATATTAAAATCACTTTACTGTCATTAAAACTAACTTTCTGCAGGCTCTCGCCATGGCAATACAAGAGGCCAAACAGCAGCACCCTGATATGCTGGTGACTAAGGCCATAGTGGTCAGGGAAACAGACTCTTCATATGAAGAGAAACATCGAACATATGAGGTACAGCAAACATAAAGGACATTGGTTATTGAATTTCTAAAACTTAGAATTTCTTATTGTCCATTAAGGTGATATTTGAACATGTTAAACGCAAAGTGAAATGAAGTAAAAGTAATTTGAAATATAGGGTTTATCTCTGCAGTTAAATGATTACATCTCTCTCTTTCTCTCTCTCTGTGTGTGTGTGTGTGTGTGCGTGTGTGTGTGTGTGTGTGTACTGTGCATTTGTCCAATTGTTCCAGTCTTGAGCAATAGAACGTGCTATTTGGAACATGGAGAGAAGATCAGCTCTGGTTCTATGTATTTCAGTTGAAAGGAGTTATGCTACTTATGCTACTGAACAGTTTGCTCAAAACAAATCACCCATGCACCCAGTCCTCTGCCATCACACTCTAATCTGTCCATTTTAGTGACAATCTCCCATCATCTGGTGTCTTTACAATGTTCTGTAAAATGCTGAAAGTGTTGGAATTCTAGTAATTCTGTGACATCAGACTTAGTTCCAAGAATTACCTTTTTAGCGCTCACTTTTTTGAACTCTTTCTCAAATTGGAAAAAAAAATCCTTAAGATTTAGGCTTCCATTTAAAATTCATGCATGACTTTCAAGACATTACCTGAAAAAGTATAAGAATTGGCATACACAGAAGCCACATATACTTGATGGCCAGCTTCATATTTTTAAATAATATTTGATCAAGTGTTTGCTTGTTAATTATGAATATTTATAATTTCAACTGTCTTATGCATATGCAAAAATTTGGGATGTTTGAAGTATAGCATTTTAAAAGATACCCACACCTGACCAGTTAATAAATGAAAAGAGTGAAAAGACCCCACATCAAAACAGCTGAACAAAGCAGAATTACACATGCCATAATAATAAACAAATATTTCCACATACCAAATTGAATCCATGTGGCATTTTAAGTTGTGGCAAGATGTGGCAATGATTATAAAAAAAGAAAACCTCCTTGCTTTTTTCAACCTTATTTTCAACTAGGTCAACTGAGTATACTCATGGCTCCATTTTAAATCTTGTTGACTTGCTTATTAGGTGACATTTTTAAGGCATCATTAACCTGACACAAAGACTGTTCAAAAAGATAATTATACTGCTGTCTTAGAAATCTTTGTTGTCTGAATTCTAAGCAACACTTATAAATAAGGAAATTCCATAATACATTTTAATGGGCTCAGTGAAAATATCCAATCCAAGATGGTGGTTGAGGTTAGAGAAATGTTGCGTTTATAGAATCAATTAAATAATAATGTTTTATAAATAACTAAAAATGTGTATTTTTATTTTTATTAGAGTATCGTACCATTACTCACATTCTTTATTTAAATACATTTAAATACATACAAGCTTCTGTGGGGAACGTTATTTGACATATTGTATCATATAATGTTTTAAATCTTTTCTATATTATGTTTAAATTCAGTTGTTTCCGGATGTTGCCTTGGAAGGAAGTAGACAAAGCAACTCACAAGGTTGTGTTCTAGTTACTGATGCTTGATCAATAAAATTAATTTAGTTTTTTTTTTTTATTATTTTTTAAATGTTTATCATGCAAGGCTTTTTTGGTTCTATTTAAGTTATGCTGTATGACTTTGACTTTATGACTTTTTTATATGCTCGCTTAATGTGAGCTTTTGGGTTTTCCATCTCTATAAATTGTCACCATACAACAGTGTGAATGTAACATTATATCTGACCTACAGTATGTGTATATTCCAATCAAAAGCATAACACATATTTAAAAAACAAATACATATAATTATAATATTATGCATTGTCATGAAAAACAATCATCATACAGTATATTGTATTTTCTATGCATTCTAGTGCAGTAACCTAAAATAAAACCACTAACAGAGGGGTAACAGATAAGAACTGACTTCTGCAATAATTAATGTTTATAGATAAAACTGTGATTTATACATACTGTGTTTATTCCACATTATGGCTATATGCACCAATGTGTCACTGTTAACCATGGTTTTTGTCTCTTTATGTACACTACTTCTCAACACTTTCTCCTGAGGGATGGAAGATGCTTGGGAAATATCTGCAGAATTTTTGTGGACCTGCTCAAAAGTTAATCCTACTGTTCATTTTGGAAAAATGTTACTACATGATTGGTTGTGTTGAAACGAGGGAAAATTCTCATATGTAGATGCAAGAGCATCATCGGGTTTCAAGCAGTTGAGTCTGTTATTAAGCAAAAGGTTAATGGAATAAAGGACTGTTACTGTGATTAATATGACAGAACTTCATTGTATCAATCATATTATGTGATGGATAGCTTTGTTTTTGCTGTGTATTAATTAAAAGTAATTAGCTTATTTTTTAATTACTAAAAATGTCATTATTTTATATGACAAAGTTAATAATTGTCTTTTATTGACAACATATTTAAATTATCTTGTATAATTTTGATTAGATCAGATAACATTTGAAGCAGTCATGTTACATGCCTCACATGTTGCATGTTGTCACATTTCATTCTTTTAAAAATTTTAAATGGGCCATTTTTGCTTGTCTGCTTTAAGTGCTCCTTTCTAAATGCCCCTATTACATGTGAAATGAGTAAGACCAGTTTAATAACTGTAATGATAATCCACTGTAGGTGAGCGTAGTGAATCCAAGTGCAGAACAAAGTGTACTGCAAAATACAAACAAACGAAGACTTGACTGAACTTGACTATGACTTAAACACTCATCGACAGCAGGAATTTTGAACGAATCTTTAATGTGACTCGGGAAGAACGAGTCGTCTCGGGCAGTGATTCATTCAGTCGCGCATGCGCAACATCCTATAGGTTCTGTACAGGAATTAGTCAAGTAGTTCACCTGTTTCGAGTCTTCGGGTTTTCCGAGTCGTTCGTGCATCACGTGACAGCCCCATAAACTTAACCAATGCGGTCTGAGCCGGAAAGAGAATTGATTAGTTCATCTCTAGAGTCTTAGGGTTGAGGCGCTTATTCATTCAAGTGGACAGCCCCATAAGCTGTAACCAATGCGGTCTGAGCCGGAAAGAGAATTGATTAGTTCATCTCTCGAGTCTTCGGGTTTTTTGAGTCGTTCGTTCATCACGTGACAGACCCATAAGCTTAACCTATTCAGTCTGAGCCGGAAAGAGACTTAATAATAATAACCAACTCTTTATTACCTTTGTTATAACATTCAGTGTTATGGAAAAGAACCATCATGACAGAAATTCACACATTTATAAACTGTAAGAAGTAAAAAACTACAATTAGAGACCAGAAACGCATCAAGTAACTGTAAGAGTAAATACTATGATAATAATAATAACTATGCACCCATTTGTAAGGAAGCTTGTAAATTAATTTCTCTATCCAATGCTGTCATGTGACAAAAGAACGAATGATTCGAAAGACTAGAGAGATGAACTAATCAATTCTCTTTGAGCTCAGACTGCAAGGATAAAAGCTTATGGGCGCTGTCCACGTGAAATGAAGAAGAAAAGACTGCACAAAACCCAAAGACTTGTCACGTAAGGCCAAGCAAGGTGAGGTGAGAACTAATCAAGAGAAGACCCAGGTAAACAATTAATTCATCTTTTCTGTTTCTTATAGCACTATAGTTTTGAATTGTTTGTAGTGTGATCAACGTTTAAGTAGTAGACGTGTTAGGGAAGTAAAACGTAACATTTTAATATTTTGCTAAAATGCATGAATGACTGAAAAAGATGTAAGTTGGCTGAACGAGACTCAACGGCCGAGTCGGTATGAATGATCACACCCGCCCCCCCATCCCATCACTCTAAGCACAATGGCACATGATGAGCTACTATAGCAACAATCAGTGCACCATGACAAGAACAACCAATGAGGCTGACTCAGCCGGCACAGTTCCTCGAGAGCGCCGCAGGAGCGTTGATGACGACACAGCCATTTCATGATTGGCCAGATTCACCGCATGACAACTATCACCTGTGTTTGGGGTTTATTCTAACCTTTTCAATTCTAATAATAGCCACAAATCTGTGTTTTTTAGAACAGTAAAATCATTTTTACTGTAGTCGCAATGTTATATTTTCACGTTTATCATAAAACACTGATGAAAGCATACATTCCCCCACTTTATTAGTATTTAAATAGTATATATTTACGTTGAACTTTATTCTTGAACAGATGGCAATGTATTAAGCAGTATATAATCAGTATATCTGTTGCTCATGAAAACGTTTCTGAAACGTCTGTGTATTTGACAAATATTGCATTTAATTCACTTCATCTGTGATAGAGTATGCAAACACCGCTCGAGCGTCACTAACGGGAGCAGAAAGTGTCCTGCTTGATGGCTCTGTTTTCAACTCCGCCCCCGACTGCAAGCGGCTACTCTCGCCAATCGGTCTGCGCAGCGCTGCATGAAGTCGAACGCACCTATTAACAAAGGAGCACATGGCAGGATCACATGACAGGGTAGGAAAAACACATGACAGGAACATGAACCAAGCCAACATATCAAAATAAAAGACATGAAAACCTAAATGTGAACAAAGCCCAAAAACAGGCTTACATAACACACCACGAAAGCAGCACATATTTAGTTTCAAGCCCAAGATATGGTCACATCCCAGAATTCAAGCAGGTTTTTTTATACCTCATGGAGATTTCCATCCCAAAGCCTGCACCAGAGGGCATATGCATCCTTGAAACTGAGGAATGGGAAGATCTGATGAGAATATTTGTTAAAAAGTACAACAGGAATGCTGATGAACATGTGGAGGAGACACTTGTACACCTATGAAGTAAAGCTATTATTGGCTGAGACAGCAGAGCAGCAGATGTTACTTGTGAATGTGCATTCTTGTTGAACAATACTAATAGACCTTGACCTCATCCTAAACAGCAGCCTAACACAGTCAGCACAAGGATAGTTTGCAGAGGTCTGAAGACAAGATGAAGAAAATTTTCGAGGACCTATGATTGAGAGATCTAGTATTGCAGCCTTCATTTGTCAGTTGAAATGTCATAGGTAAAGTTTCACTTTTATGCACTGCTGTACAAAGAGTAAAAAAAAAAAACATCTTGCCTATTGCAAAAATGCCACCTCTTTTTCCAAGTTGCGTAGATGACCTATATCTTTCTTTCACTTGTTCTTCTGATAAATTTTCAGTCGTTCTCTATGTGCAGTAGAGAAAGATCAGAAGATCAGAGCCAGTTTCTTATTCTCCTCATAACTGAGAACCTTATTTCTGATTTAGCCGAACCAACGGGCAGCATGAGTGCAAGCTGTAGTAGTCTGAAAAGGTTTGGATATTTGTCCTTCCATCCTGAAGCAATCTTCAAGTTTCTCAAGAGTGATTGGCGATACAATTGCACAATTCACAATAACTATTTCAGCTGTCACAAGCTGAGGGTAAATCTTAAAGCTTACGTACTGTATATGCTTAATAAATGACTGATGCCGATGTAATGGGGTGATCCACTTTAGTAGGTTTTTCTTTCTGTGTGTGTGGATGGAGCTGGGCGGAAGTTAAGTTTATGGCCCCTTTAAAAAGCGCAGAGATTTTTCTTTACTTCCGTTTTCCTCTGGCATGATATACAGGCTGTATGTTGATCGTGTCGTAAGATCTATTTGATGTGCATCAAGCATTGAACTTGTAGTCAACGTCACAACCTGTACAAGGTTGAAATTTTTTAACTCTGGGCGTGGGCCTGAGGGTGTTCAACCGCTTTAACGCATTTCAGGCGTGATTCAGGCAGTATTGGTGGATTGTTCACCACTCTTATTGAGAGCCAGTTAAGTGTGCTGCAGGTAGGTCCTTATATGGTATTTTGTAAGTTGTGTGGTATTTAAAGATGTAATTTTAAATTGTTAGAGTATGTGTGGCTAATGACTAAATTGGGTAATTATTTTATAGAAATTCGTCCGTTGCTGTTTTGCTGCTGTGTGGCGGCTTGACCGTGGTGCTGTGCTGGGGAGAAGTTGTTCGCCTTCCTTCACGTGCTCTCGACTGTGTATCTGTTCCAGCCGCATTATAGCAAACCAAGTGTGTGTGAGCGTGTGTTTGGGATGAGCGTTTGCGAGTGAACGCTTGTTTGTGGGTGTGTGTGTTAAAATCAACCAGTGCTTTTTTATTGTTATATTTGATTGTCAATTCCCTTATAACCAACAAGGGCTATAATCTGCTGGGAGGGTTTATTTGTTTTGCTTGCTTGTGTGGTTTGTGGTTTTGGTTTTTATTTTGAGTGAGGGTAATTGTATTTTTGCTTTACAGAGTTGTGGGAAAGTGTGGATTTGAGGGTTTTGTTTGTATTGAATTTATTGGGGTTTTGTTTTTGTTTAGTTTTTTTCCTCCCAAATGTTGAATTTTCCCAAGGGATATTGATATTGTCAAGATACATCATTACCGGTGGCCACTGCATATTATTCTTCTAACGAATTTGTGTTTTGTGTGATTTATATATTTTGTCTAGTCTCTATTTAAGTGTCAAATAAAGAAGATTGGTTGTGTACCCCTCTGCTTGTTCTTCCATTTGTTTGGAAAAACCTGTAGTGGTAGAAAATTATCTACCTTGTTACTTTAGGTGGCATTGTCCCCGCCCACACCATTTTAGTTACATCTGAATACTCAACTGAATACATAACATGCCACACTCAAGGCCATCGTTTCATGTGAAAACTGCCAGTCCATTTCAGCCAGCAGTGACTCAGTCCACCACATTTTTATTAGCAGGTTAAATAAAAAACGATGAATATCCATTTTTCAGTTAACTTGCTAAAGAGGGAAAATAACGAAAAGAGATTCCTCTCATGTATAGAGAATGAAATGTAAAGCTACGTCTGGGGCGCCGCCGCCATTCTAGGAGGATTGCCCTCTGCTGCAAATACTGAAATGAATAAGGATGCCTGCCTATCTTTTGTTTTGTTTTGGCCTTGAAGTTAAATATTCGCATTCTTCAGTATATCATTTGCAGGGAAGAGAAGCTTTATCACTTTGCCTGAGAATTTGATTTTTCACTCAAATTTGTTTTGTTTTTTTGTTTGGTTTACAGTGTTGATCTGATTAGGGTGAAAACAGTGTCACAGGTGGATGCTCGCTGCTGCTTCAGCCACCAAATGGTAAAATATCCAAATAAAAGTGTGTTCAACAACTGACAGAAGTCGATCCATTTCTTTGCTGAAAACTTTTAAATGACAAAGTATAATTTATTGTCATTGTAAATATTAATTTTTCCATGGCCACAGAGGAGATTCAGTTATTGTGGGTCACATTCAGCAGGCAGGCACGAACACACTGTATTTTAAATATATATATTTCAACAAATGACAACCAAAATAAAAACAGTTTTGTAGCATTTTAAAATGCTGGCTTGATGTACTAAGACAATGATTCTAAAAGACAAGTAGATAAGCCCAGAATTTGAACATGACACATTTAATTACACATGAAACGTTTTCCTCTTTTACGTTTTACATATGAAATGTTATTTGCAATGCCAGAGGGAAGTGCAGAAAGACAGTTTTTCATGTGTTAGAAGTTCTATGCACAGAAAGTTATGTTAGAGCTTCAATGCACAGCACTATTAGTTTAGAGATTCTATGAACACTAATGCTGTGTTAGTGCTTCTGAGCAAATGAAGAGAAAGCAAGCCCACATATGCTCCAACCCATAGGAAAAATTTATTGCTCAGTGGTTGCTTTTCCTAAGCTCAGGAGACTTAGATGAGATTCTCATATATCTCTCATTTTAGTATCAACAACATTTCAGATATTGCTCCTAAAATTCCTCAGGAGAAATGGAAGTAGACAAACTATATTTGAGAAAAAAAGAGTCAAAACAGAGAATGTGGTGGAAGAAAACATAGAATATCTCTTAAATGTCTTGCTGCAATCTCTATCAAGACTCCATTATAGGAATATTTATTGCTCAGTGGTTGATTTTTCTAACCTCAGGAGACTTAGTTGTAATTCTCGTGTATTTCTCATTTTAGTCTCAACAGTATCTCAAATGTTTCTCTAAATAAAATAAAAGTAGAATTAAAAATAGACACAACTGAGACATGAGAAAGTTCAGAAAGAAAAGAATCCAAAATGACAATGGGAGAGAAACATCTGAGAAACGAGAGATCTCTTGTCTTGCTGTAATCTCTTGCAAGACTCCATAATAAAAAATGTTTTACTGCTCAGAGGTTGCTTTTTTTATTGCAATGGGGTTTTTCACCTTTAATGGTCAGGACAATAGGAGTAGAGACAGGAAATAATTGGACAGGTGAGAACTGAACAGAACCAGGAAAGTACCTTTAGCTGGGATCCGTACCCATGTTGTCTGAGGTGCAGTTGTGCCTTTATATCGATGTGCTATACTCTCAGGCTATGGCTCTGAGAGAGATTAATCTACGCTCAGGATACTAAGGGGTATCTTATATGTCTCACTGAGATATCAGCTTTAGCTTAACATGTCTTCAGTTTTATTTTAGGAGAAACATAAAACTTTTACTAATATTGTAAATAACTAATAAACTAATAATTTAAATAGCATTAAAATTTATAAATATTGGACACAAGAGTATCACTATTAAATGTTACATTATCTTGGATTAGTTATCTTATTTATCTATGTTTAGTATAAGTATACCTTTTATACCTCTCTTTTAAACCTTTTTTAACAAATATAAGTGTACCTGTTTTTTTTTTCTTTGTTCAGTATTTAAATGTTGTCTCGTACAGCCCATTTTTGCATGTATGTAATAGGTTATGGTTTCCTGTTAAATAATTGTGCAATAAAACACTGTCTACATAAAACAACTTCAAATATGACAATGCATGTATTGTCTTTGATTGAAATTGTGTAGATAAATGACATTGAAGCTAACCAGAGGGGAAAAAAATAAAATAAAAGAGAGATCTTTTTACCATTTCAAATATTTCTCCTACAGAAATGAGGTTACCTTAAGACTGAATGGAAACTTTGTTTCTCTCTCCACATGGTCTTTTTTAAAGCTTTACAAGAAATCTCAACTCAGACTCAGATTCAGATTCAGACTCTGGATCGCTCACATTTGTCTCTTTTAAAGCTTTAGAAGAGATCTCAACGACATCACACACTGTGCTCAGATATTTCTCCTTAGCTAGAGATTCTGGATCTCTCACATTTGTCTCCTCAGATGTTTAGAAGAGGTCTCAACAACATTACACACTGTGCTCAGATTTTTCACCTACACTAAAGACTCGAGAGCTCTCACATTTGTCTCCTCTAAATTTCAGAAGTGATCACAATAACTCTACAAAGTGTGCACCAAGTCAAATGCCTAATATGAGCTCAAACATTTCTTCCATATAATATGTATTAATAATCAAATTAGTCAATAATTAAGACTGAGTCATAAGCCATTTATGTGCCTTTCAGCAAAGAAAGCTCCAGGGATACATTTTCTATAGATCAGTTTTGATTAAGACCTGCTACATTACCATTTCCAACAACAAATTATGTGCCTAAGTACATTAACTTTGTCCTATAAAAAGCACTAACATTATCCTTATTTGATAACCTATAAATATAGCTTTAATTATATCCCCCCCCCCCCCCCCCCACCCCCCCCCACCCCCCCCCCCCCCTTTATTTATTGCCTTTCAAGTACTTGACTTGATGCACACTTTGTAAAATTGTTGAAATCTCTTCTAAAAGCAGTACAGGAGACAAAATTGGACCCCCAGATTTTAGCTTAAAAAGAAAAATCTAAGCAGAGTGTGATGTTGTTGCGATCTTAATCTAAAACTTTTGAGTAGGACAAATGTGCGAGATCCAGAGTCTCTAGCAATTTAGCTATCCAACTTCTCTTGTATGTATCATTTTACCTCATAAGTGTTCTAGATGTTAATATCATAAAAATTCTTAGATGAATAAGTGACAAAAATGAGACATGAGGAAATTCTTTTTTTCACATAAGTCTAGTGCATGTCTCAGGTTTGTCTACTTTTATTTATCCTAAGCATTTTAGGGAAAACATCTGATGACACTCTTATGAAAGGGACTAAAATTAGAAATATATGAGAATCACTACTAAGTCTCCTGAGCTAAGAAAGAGCAACTTCTGAGTGATAAAATATTCCTATAATGGAGTCTTGATAGAGATTGCAACAAGACACAATAGAGATGCAAAATAAGAAAAATAAAGTTATCTTCCACCCCCAATCTATCAGTTGTGAAGACCTCTTTTTTCTCAAATATTTCTCAGTCTCATTTGTGGTCTACTTCCATTTCTCCCGAAGGACGAACTAGAGTATAGAAGTATCTGAAATAGAAAAATCGACTGATACTAAAATGGAGATATGTGAGAATATGAAAGTCTCTAAAGTCCTTTCTTCTGAGCTTAAGCGACAACCGACTAACGAGCAAGACATTGTTCCTATGAGAGTGCAAGTACTGACGCGCAACTACAAATAACCAAAGGGGGGAGGGGGGGCCAAGGGGGTAACTCAAATCAGAGGTTAAAGGCTATATGCTTTGAGAGAGAGAGTGTGCGAAAATAAAGGCCAATAAAAAAGGGGGGGATCTGTTACTTTATGGACCAAAGTTAATGTATACTTAGGCGCACAAATTTGGATGTGGAAATAAGGTACATTGTGTACAGAGGACCTTAATCGCAAAACAACGATCCAAACGAAAGTATCGACGCACGGAAAAAAAACCTCTCATGTAACCCTGGAGTTTTCTTTGCTGAACGGCACATAAATGGCTAATGACTCAGTCCAGAAAAATCTGAGCACAGTGTTGAGATCTTGATTGAAACATTGAAGAATACCAATATGAGACCACCAGTGTATATAGATTAGGAGAAAAATCTGAGCACGGTGTGTAAAGTTGTTGAGATCTCTTCTAAATATTTAAAGGAGACCATTGTGAGAGTGTTAAGAGTGTTTGTCTCAGGAGAGATGTTTGAGAAGCAGGCGACTCAAGCAAAAGTTTCCATTCAGTTTTAAAGTAACCTCATTTCTGTCTAGGAGAAATATTTGAAATGCTAAAGAGATCTCTTTTTTTTATTTTATTTTTCTTCCCTCTGGTTAGCCTCAATGTCATTTATCCACACCATTTCAATCAAAGACATTGATTGCATTGTCATATTTGAAGTTGTTTTATGTATACAGTTTTTTATTGCACAATGATTTAACAGAGGAAACCATAAACTATATTTACATACATGCAAAAATGGGCTGTACAAGACAAAATTTTAATGCTATACAAAGCAAAAATACAATGCTGGACGTTGAAGATACATTTAAATCAGTAACCCTTGATATTGTGACGTGTTTAATGCTATTTAAATGATAGTTTTAGTATTTACAATATTAGTAAAAGTTTAATGTTTCTCCTAAAATAAAACTGAAGACATCTTAAGACAAAGCTATCTCAATGAGACATATAAGAGAATCACCCCCTTTGTATCCTGAGCATAGAGTAGCCTCTGTAAGAGCCATAGCCTTGTGGGCACCACATCGATGTGAAGGCACAACTGCACTTCAACCAGCATGGGTTTGAGTCCCAACTAAAGGTACTTTTTAGCTAGAGATGCTGGATCTTTCACATGTGTCTCCTCAGATGTTTAGAAGAGATCTCAACAAAATCACAACCTGTGCTCAGATTTGTCTCCTACATAAAGACTCGGGAGCTCTCACATTTGTCTCTTCTAAATTTCAAAAGTGATCTTTCACAAAGTGTGCATCAAGTGAACCTCGATATGAACTCAGACATTTCTACCATATAATAAGTATTAATAATCAAATCAGTCAATTAATAATCAAGACTGAGTGATACGCCATTGATGCTCCTTTCAGCAAAGAAGGCTCCAGGGTTACATTTTCTGTAAATCAGTTTTGATTAAGGCATCCGGTACATTACTACAACAAATGATGTGCCTTAGTGCTCAAACATTGACAGCATTAACTAAGTTTCTTAAAAACTGTATTTCTGCATTGCAAATTACATTTCATTTCATAAGTCAGGAAAATAATTCATGTGGGAAAGCTTTACTCTTAACATTGCGTAAAGCAACTTTCTCTCACTGAGAAAGAAGCTTTGGAGCATATGTTGGCTTGTTTTCTCTTTATTTGCTCAGAAGCATTAACACAGCATTAGTGTTCACAGAAGCTCTAAACTAATAGTGCTGTGCATTGAAACGCTAACATATCTTTCTCTACATAGAACTTCCAACACATTAAAAGGTGCCTTTCTGCATTGCAAATAACATTTAATTTCATAAGTCATAAACATCATTCATGTGGGAAAGCTTTATTCTTAACATTGCATAAGATAACTTTCACTGAGAAAAAAGCTCTGGAGCATATGTGGGCTTGCTTTCTCTTCATTTGTAAGAAGCACTAACACATCATTAGTGTTTACAGAAGCTCTAAACTAACAGTACTGTGCCTTGAAGCGCTAACATAACTTTCTGTGCATAAAACTTCTAACACATTAAAAAGTGTCTTTCTGCATTGCAAACATTTGATCTCATAAGTCAGAAACACTTTTCATTTGGGAAAGCTTTACTCTTAACATTGCATAAGCCAACTTTCTCTCACTGAGAAAGAAGCTTTGGCGCATATGTGGGCTTGCTTTCTCTTCATTTGCTCAGAAGCATAACACAGCATTAGTGTTCACAGAAGCTCTAAACTAACAGTGCTGTGCATTGAAGCAATAGCATAACTTTGTGTGCATTTCACATTAAAAAGTGTCTTTCTGCATTGCAAAAAACATTTGATTTCATAAGAAACATCTTTCATTTGGGAAAGGTATACTTTTAACATTGCATAAGGCAACTTTCTCCCACTGAGAAAGAAGCTTTGGAGCATATGTGGGCTTCCTTTCTCTTCATTTGCTCAGAAGCACTAACACATATGCATAACATATCTAAAGAGTCTTTCTGTAATGCAAATAACATTTGATTTCATAAGTCAGAAAAATCTTTCATGAGGGAAAGTTTTACTCTTAAAATTGCATAATGCAAATTTCTCTCATATGTCGGCTTGCTTTCTCTTCATTTGCTCACAAGCACTAACACAGCATTATTGTTCATAGAAGCTCCTAAACTAATAGTGCTGTGCATTGAAACTCTAACATATCTTTCACGCGTTTAAAGATCTAACACATTAAAGTGTGTCTTTCTTTATTGCAAATAACATTTGATTTCAAAAGAAAGAAACATCCTTCAAGTGGGAAAGCTTTACTCTTGATGTATAGGCAACTTTCTCTCACTGAGAAAGAATCTTTGGAGCATATGTGGGCTTGCTTTCTCTTCATTTGCTCAGAAGCACTAACACAGCATTAGTGTTCATAGAAGCTCTAAACTAATAGTGCTGTGCATTGAAACTCTAACATATCTTTCTCTGAAAAATTCTAACATATTAAAATCTGTCTTTCTGCATTGCACATAACATTTTATTTCATGAGAAAGAAACATCTTTCATGTAGGAAAGCTTTACTCAATGCATAAGGCAACTTTCTCTAACTGAGAATTGGTCTTTGGCGCATATGTGAGCTTGCTTGCTCTTAATTCGCTAAGAAGCACTGAAACAGCAATTGTGTTCATAGAAGTTCTAAACTTATAGTTCCGTGCATTGAAACTCTAACATATCTTTCTCTACATAGAACTTCTAACACATAAAAGAGTGTCTTTCTGCATTGCAAATAACATTTGATTTCATAAGTCAGAAACATCTTTCATGTGGGAAAGGCTTTACTCTTAACATTGCATAAGGCAAATTTCTCTCACTGAGAAAGAAGCTTTGGAGCATATGTGGGCTTGCTTTTTCTTCATTTGCTCAGAAGCACTAAAAGAGCATTATTTAGAGAGGGCTCTAAACTAATAGTGCTGTGCATTGAAACTCTAACATATCTTTCTCCGCATAGACCTTCTAGCACATTAAAAAGTGTATTTCTGCATTGCAAATAACATTTCATTTCAATAGGAAAGAAACATCTTTCATGTAGGAAAGCTTTACTCAATGCATAAGGCAACTTTCTCTAACTGAGAAATGGGCTTTGGCACATATGTGAGCTTGCTTGCTCTTAATTTCCTCAGAAGCACTAACACAGCAATTGTGTTCATAGAAGTTCTAAACTTATAGTTCCGTGCATTGAAACTCTAACATATTTTTCTCTACATAGAACTTCTAACACATAAAAAGAGTGTTTTTCTGCATTGCAAATAACATTTGATTTCATAAGTCAGAAACATCTTTCATGAGGAAAAGCTTTACTCTTAACATTGCATAAGGTAACTTTCTCTCACTGAGAAAGACTCTTTGGAGCATATGTGGGCTTGCTTTCTATTCCTTTGCTCAGAAGCACTAACACAGAATTAGTGTTCATTGAAGCTCTAAAATAATAGTGCTTTGCATTGAAACTCTTACATATCTTTCTCTGCATAGAACTTCTAATACATTAAAAAGTGTATTTCTGCATTGCAAAAAACATTTGATTTCAAAGGAAAAACCTCTACTTCCATGTGGGAAAGATTTTCAATTGCCATAAGGAACTTTCTCTAAACTGAGGAATGGGTCTTGGGATATGTGAGATGCTTTGCTCTTAATTTGTTTTTCTTTTCTCGATAAGCACTGAACAGCATTGTGTTTATGAGTTCTAATATAGTCCGGCAATGGAAATCTAACATAACTTTCTGTGCATTGAACTTCTAACACATAAAAGAGTGTTTTTCTGCATTGCAAATAACATTTCAATTCAAGAGTCAGAAACATCTTTCATGAGGAAAAGCTTTACTCTTAACATTGCATAAGGTAACTTTCTCTTACTGAGACAGACTCTTTGGAGCATATGTGGGCTTGTTTTCTATTCCTTTGTTCAGAAGCTCTAACACAGAATTAGTTAATTGAAGCTCTAAAATAATAGTGCTGTGCATTGAAACTCTTACATATCTTTCTCTGCATAGAACTTCTAACACATTAAAAAGTGTATTTCTGCATTGCAAATAACATTTGATTTCATAAGTAAGAAACATCTTTCATGTGGGAAAGCTTTAATCTTTACATTGCATAAGGCAACTTTCTCTCACTGAGAAAGAAGCTTTGGCGCATATGTGGGCTTGCTTTCTCTTCATATGCCCAGAAGCACTTACTCAACATTAGTGTTCACAGAAGCTCTAAACTAATAGTGCTGTGCATTGAAACTCTAACATATCTTTCTCTGCATAGACCTTCTAACACTTTAAAAAGTGTATTTCTGCATTGCAAATAACATTTGATTTCATAAGAAAGAAACATATTTCCTGTGGGAAAGCTTTACTCAATGCATAAGGCAACTTTCTCTAACTGAGAATTGGGCTTTGGCACATATGTGAGCTTGCTTGCTCTTAATTTCCTCAGAAGCACTAACACAGCAATTGTGCTCATAGAAGTTCTAAACTTACAAGTTCCGTGCAGTGAAACTCTTAACATATGTTTCGGTGAACAGAACTTCTAACACACTAAAAAGGGCCTTTCTGCATTGCAAATAACATTTGATTTCCTAAGTCAGAAACATCTTTTATGAGGAAAAGCTTTACTCTTAACATTGCATAAGGCAACTTTCTCTCACTGAGAAAGAATCTTTGGAGCATATGTGGGCTTGCTTTTTCTTCATTTGCTCAGAAGCACTAAACCAGCATTATTGTTCATAGAGGGCTCTAAACTAATAGTGCTGTGCATTGAAACTCTAACATATCTTTCTCTGCATAGAACTTCTAACACATTAAAAAGTGTCTTTCTGCATTGCAAATAACATTTGATTTCATAAGAAAGAAACATCTTTCATGTGGGAAAGCTTTACTCAATGAATAAGGCAACTTTCTCTAACTGAGAAATGGGCTTTGGCACATATGTGAGCTTGCTTGCTCTTAATTTCCTCAGAAGCACTAACACAGCAATTGTGTTCATAGAAGTTCTAAACTTATAGTTCCGTGCATTGAAACTCTAACATGTCTTTCTCTACATAGAACTTCTAACATATAAAAGAGTGTCTTTCTGCATTGCAAATAACATTTGATTTCATAAGTCAGAAACATCTTTCATGAGGAAAAGCTTTACTCTTAACATTGCATAAGGTAAATTTATCTCACTGAGATTGACTCTTTGGAGCATTTGTGGGCTTGCTTTCTATTAATTTGCTCAGAAGCACTAACACAGAATTAGTGTTCATTGAAGCTCTAAAATAATAGTGCTGTGCATTGAAACTCTTACATATCTTTCTCTGCATCGAGCTTCTAACACATTAAAAACTGTCTTTCTATATTGCACATAACATTTCATAAGTCAGAAACATCTTTCATGAGGAAAAGCTTTACTCTTAACATTACATAAGGTAACTTTCTCTCACTGAGAAAGACTCTTTGGAGCATATGTGGGCTTGCTTTCTATTCCTTTGCTCAGAAGCTCTAACACAGAATTAGTGTTCATTGAAGCTCTAAAATAATAGTGCTGTGCATTGAAACTCTTACATATCTTTCTCTGCATAGAACTTCTAATACATTAAAAAGTGTATTTCTGCATTGCAAAAAACATTTGATTTCATAAGAAAGAAACATCTTTCATGTGGGAAAGCTTTACTCAATGCATAAGGCAACTTTCTCTAACTGAGAATTGGGCTTTGGCACATATGTGAGCTTGCTTGCTCTTAATTTCCTCAGAAGCACTAACGCAGCAATTGTGTTCATAGAAGTTCTAAACTTATAGTTCCGTGCAGTGAAATTCTTAACATATGTTTCAGTGAACAGAACTTCTAACACACTAAAAAAGCGCATTTCTGCATTGCGAATAACATTTGATTTCATAAGTCAGAAACATCTTTCATGAGGAAAAGCTTTACTCTTAACATTGCATAAGGTAAATTTCTCTCACTGAGAAAGACTCTTTGGAGCATTTGTGGGCTTGCTTTCTATTCATTTGCTCAGAAGCACTAACACAGAATTAGTGTTCATTGAAGCTCTAAAATAATAGTGCTGTGCATTGAAACTCTTACATATCTTTCTCTGCATCGAGCTTCTAACACATTAAAAACTGTCTTTCTATATTGCACATAACATTTCATGTCAGAAACATCTTTCATGAGGAAAAGCTTTACTCTTAACATTACATAAGGTAACTTTCTCTCACTGAGAAAGACTCTTTGGAGCATATGTGGGCTTGCTTTCTATTCATTTGCTCAGAAGCTCTAACACAGAATTAGTGTTCATTGAAGCTCTAAAATAATAGTGCTGTGCATTGAAACTCTTACATATCTTTCTCCGCATAGACCTTCTAACACATTAAAAAGTGTATTTCTGCATTGCAAATAACATTTGATTTCATAAGAAAGAAACATCTATCATGTGGGAAAGCTTTACTCAATGCATAAGGCAACTTTCTCTAACTGAGAATTGGTCTTTGGCGCATATGTGAGCTTGCTTGCTCTTAATTTGCTCAGAAGCACTAAAACAGCAATTGTGTTCATAGAAGTTCTAAACTTATAGTTCCATGCATTGAAACTCTAACATGTCTTTCTCTGCTAGAACTTCTAACACATTAAAAAGTGTCTTTCTGCATTGCACAGACCTGTATGTCAGGAAACATCTTCATGTGGGAAAAAGGCGTTCCTCCAACATTGCATAAGGCAACTTTCTCTAACTGAGAATTGGGCTTTGGCGCATAAGTGAGTTTGCTTGCTCTTAATTTGCTCAGAAGCACTAAAACAGCATTATTGTTCATATAGGGGTCTAAAAAAATAGTGCTCTGCATTGAAACTCTGACATATCTTTCTCTGCATAGACCTTCTAACACATTAAAAAGTGTATTTCTGCATTGCAAATAACATTTGATTTCATAAGAAAGAAACATCTATCTTGTGGGAAAGTTTTACTTAATGCATAAGGCAACTTTCTCTAACTGAGAATTGGGCTTTGGCACATATGTGAGTTTGCTTGCTCTTAATTTCCTCAGAAG
This sequence comes from Sinocyclocheilus anophthalmus, assembly GCA_018155175.1. Taxonomy (NCBI): domain Eukaryota; kingdom Metazoa; phylum Chordata; class Actinopteri; order Cypriniformes; family Cyprinidae; genus Sinocyclocheilus; species Sinocyclocheilus anophthalmus. Next base: position 20,936 of record JADLZN010008487.1, on the reverse strand, counting down.
CACTAACACAGCAATTGTGTTCATAGAAGTTCTAAACTTATAGTTCCGTGCATTGAAACTCTAACATGTCTTTCTCTACATAGAACTTCTAACACATAAAAGTGTCTTTCTGCATTGCAAATAACATTTCATTTCATAAGTCAGAAACATCTTTCATGTTGGCAAGCTTTGCTCTTAACATTGCATAAAGTAACTGCTCTCACTGAGATTGACTCTTTGGAGCATTTGTGGGCTTGCTTTCTATTCCTTTGCTCAGGAGCTCTAACACAGAATTAGTGTTCATTGAAGCTCTAAACT